>OU015501.1:36011339-36178839 GCA_907164885.2 Dolomedes plantarius
TCTCATTCAATCTCCCTTTCGGGGTTACAATAGGACCTGATGAAAACCATGAGATGCCATCCTAAACCCTGATAGATCTACCTCCATCACTGACAGTTGAGATGAGGTAGCCACAATCTTACGCTTGTGTAGGTGTTCTCTAGACATACGCACGTCCTGTTGCGAGGAACAATGATTCGTTCTGACCAAATGCCATTTTTCAATAAATTACTCGACCAGGATTTGCGCTCGTGGCACCATTGGGGACGATATTTTGTATTAGCATCTATTACAAGTGGCTTGGGAATAGCTACTCTTCCGTAAATGTTTTGTTTGTGAAGTTCCCTTCTACCTCTAAGGGTTGATACCAGAACATGCAGATGCCGATTGAGCTCTTCGGTCATTTTAGTTGCAGTTGTTGTCTTTCTTCATGTCATAATCCGCTTCAATACCTCGTCCGTCTTTTTCCCTCAGCTCTCCCTTTCGTCCACTATTCTGTTTGTCAAAGGATGTTTGTTCGTGCACTCTGTTTGCTATCATGACTTTCGATACCATAGCTCGAAAAACACCCATTAGCCTGGGGGTTGCAGTAACAGATACTCCAATTTAAATGCGCTCCAACAATTTACCCTTTTCACAAGGTCTGCAAGGTTTGACATTTTATGCTGCTCCCCCTAAAAGCACGATGCCCTTAGCTTCATTACTGCTACCATAGGACCATAGGAACTAGTAACTAACTGTGTTTCCTAGGCCAACGCCTTCTTACACAGATATTTCTGGAGAATGTCAGCGGAGAGTGGAAGTATCACAGAAATGAGAAATGAATGTTCGAAATGAACATCTTCTGTTCCGAAAAATGCAGCATCCATTACTGCTACCTGACAGTAGAATAATACATACACTATATTATATAAAACATATCGGTGGCCAGACTTGTTTTTTAAGGAATACGAAGCACATTCATAAACACCACTAATAATGATTGGTGTTTCCATTATTTTGATAACCACCTGTATATATATACATATATAGAGAGAGGGGGGGAGAGAGAGAGAGATGGATAGAAAAATAAATAGATATACATTATGAGGAGTGCATTTGCATTTAAATTTCAAAGAAATATCGTTGGCAATATTTTTTTTAATTGAATGAAGCGGAATTTCCGACTACTGGTTTTCGCGATAGCAAGCTCATATTATATAATTCAACCTGCATTAATGTCCATTATAGTTAGTTTTATTTTCTTTTTTAGTAGTAGCTGTGATTTTAGTTGTCAATATAGACCGATAAATAAAAAAAATTAATTCTAGTAATTTTGTGTTATTTTATCATGTTTTATTATAATTTTTGTTAATTTTTACGAAATATCAGATCATAATTACATTAAAGTCAGTTCTATTTCAGGTGAATTTTGAATAGTAGTTTTCATAATATATTTTTGATTTATCATTCGGTAGTTAATAACCATTGAATATCATGAATCATATTCATATTCAAATAAGTTCGTAATCATGTATAAAGAAGCATTTTATTGCAATCATTTTTTGATTATAGATAACATATGTCTTGTGTTTAAATTTAAACATGCTTTTCATTTTTAACTGACTATTTTTAGTATATAAATATACTCAAATTTTACTATTAATACTATTTTTGACACCGCTAGCCATATAAATATTAAACAGAACGTAGCAAAAAATAAATTTTGGCTCCAAACTTTTTCATTATACTAAACTAAAAACCGAACCCTCAAAATTTCCCCCAAGTGCATTTATTAGTAATGTGCCTTCCTAGAATGTCAAAGATCATGCAGCATGTAAGGCATTTTCGTCTCCTGTTGCTAACTCCCGATAATATCGATTCCTTTGCAACTACGCACCGTCTTCAAATTCATATTTGTTTCTGCGCCATTTGAAAATAATAGATTCATTCAAAAAAAGAAAAAGAACTCTGTTTCGCTGAGAAGTATAATATATTTTGCAAAATTTGCTCAGTAAAGAACGAGTGTTTTTCGTTAAAAAAACGACACATGAAGAGTGATGTTATTCAGGCTAAATTTATCATTATCTCTGCATTTCTGTCGCACTTTTGCTTACTTATTTTCGCTTCAAAAAGCAGTTTAGGAAATTTGGAATCTGTGCTTAACTTGAAAATATGATAAAGTTTATATGCATTTATTTTTAAGAATTGGATCAGATCATGTACAAATGATTAGCGTGGGAAATGAACAATGCTTGTTCTAGAGTTCGAATCTTTTTTCTATTAAGTCAAAATTTAAAGTAACGTAATGCGAAGTTTTTATGAGTTATTGAACTGATTCAAAGTACTACGTTTCTTGGAAAGAGCAAAAAAAATATTTATTTATTTAATATTCGCCTTCCAGAGAACTAAAATTATTTTTTCTCTTAGAAATACATAAGGAGTGTTTTTTTCGATTAAAGTTCTTGAGTCACCTAGGTTACTATTATATTTAATTTGTAAACCAGGGTTTTATATTAAAAAAACTAAATCCAGCGTCCTTCTAATCCAAAATATCACACCTTTACGTTTTTCCTTGAAATATTTCTTAGCTAGCTAAGAATCCTCCTCCCTGGTTCTTGCCTTCTTCTACCACAACGTCGTTGACAACACGGGTCTCATCTTGCTTCAGAACGGTTGCAGGTAAGTTAGGACTTTTCAAGCCTTCATAATTTTTTCCTTCCTTTATAATCAGTAATAACTTTTTTTTTTCATAAGCAGCCCTATGTAATGTCATTTATCACCAACCCTACTTTTAGGGCATACCAGTTCCTTTCTCGAACCCGAAAGGAATCGGCTTGAGTTAAATGCAAAGAATTTTGCAACAATTACGACTGAAATGTAATTTAAAATAGAAACCAGTTAGTAGTTTTAAGAGAAAATTTTAAGAGGTGATAACTCAAGAGTTTCTCTTAGATTCCGGTATGTCTATTAGTTATAACTCTAACTTCGCGAACTAGACGGAATAGATTTCTTTTCTAGTGGTGATAGAAGGTCTTTACAGTGGCGCTCGATCGTGAAAAGAACAATGGCGGATCGTTACAAAGTTTAAAGCATAAAAGCATTCATCGTGGAAGAAAAAACACTGTTGGAGAAATGTAATGGAAGAAACATTTGTCCTGAACACCCTTCCTCGGAAGAGTAAAAAACCAATATGTTGTACGTTGGCAACAAAAGGAAAGTGGGGGATAATGTGAGGGATGTTATTCAGAAGATGAGATTCCTTTACATTCCGGTGCCGAATTACAGCCGAATGATTAAGGTACTGGCTTTCAGTGTGTTCAAGTTCCACTGTTGGCATGGATATTCATAGCTGTTCGGGGCCGTCAATGAGCTGCAGGTACCGGCTAATTAGCCTTCGTCTAGCAAAACATGACCTTGGCTCTCTCAACCAACTACCATTGCATTCCGGAATGGTTTAATGATAAGGCCTCTTTTTGTATTGATTGGGCTTCGAAGTCCAGATGTCATATTGTTGATTCATTACCTCGGCAAGCAGTCGTTAGAACCTCAGAAAGTTAATATGCCCTGTAATCTAAAACTGTCCACGGAAGGCATACCACCCTAATATGCAGGTGTCTGTACCGAGTGAAGTACACTGAAGAGCCAAAAAAACTGGTATGCGAGCGTATTCAAATAATGGAGATATGCTGCAACCAATCAGAGTTACGCGATGCTGTCGGCAGTGCCTTTATACGACATATGTCTAGCGAAGCTGTTAGATCAGTTCCTGCAACTACAATGTCAGGTTATCACTATTTATGTGACTTTGAACGTGGCGTTATAGTCGGCGCACGAGAGATGGGACAGAACCTCTCCGAGGTAGCGATGCAATTTGGATTTTTGCGCACGACCATTTCACGAGTCTACCGAGAATATTAGGTATCCGGTAAAATATTAAATCTCTGACAGCGGTGAGGCCGGAAAAAGACATTGAATGAACGGGACCGTCGATGACTGACGAGAATCCTCAAACGAGATAGACGTGCAACACTTCCTCAAATAGCTGCTTATTTCAATGCTGGGGCATCAACAAGTGTTAGCTTGCGAACTGTTCAATGGACCGTCATTGATATGGGTTTTCGGAGCCACAGGTCCACTCGTGTACCGTTGTTGACTGCACGGCACAAAGCTTTACTCCTCGCCTAGACCCGCCAACACCTCCCCATTGAACTGTTTATGACTGGAAACACGTTGCCTGTTCTGACGAGTCTCGTTTCTAGTTGTATGGGAAGAATGGACGTGTACGGGTATGGAGACAACCTTATGAATCCATGGACCATATATGTCAAAAAGGGACTGTTCAAGATAGTAAAGCCTCTGTGATAGTATGGGGCTTGTGAGGTTGGCGTGATATGAAACCTCTAATACGTCTAGATACGACTCTGGCAGGTGACGGGTACATAAATATCCTATCCGATCATCTACTCCCATTCATTCCCATTGTGCATTTCGATCGACATGGACAATTCCGACATGACAATGCAACACCCCCTACATCAAGAGAAGCTTCCGAGTGGTTCCATGTTCCCTCTTCTGACTTTAGACACTTCCATTGTCCACCTACATCCCCAGACATTAACATTATTGAGCATATCTGGGATGCCTTGCAACGTGCTGTTCAGAAGAGATCTCCCCCCCCCTCGCATTTCTATGGATTTTTGGACTTCCCTGCAGATTCATGGTGTGAATTGCCTCCAGGATACCTTCAGACATTAGTCGAGTCCATGCCATGTCGTGTTGCAGCACTTCTGCGGGCTTCTGGGAACCCTACACGATATTAGGCAGGTGTACCAGATTTTCTGGCTCTTCAGTGTATAACATCACTCTACTGAAGTACCAGAATGAGTATACAGGTGAAGGATTAAATGAATTAACAAAAATATTTTTAAAAGGCTTAACTTTGCTTATAAATAGAATAAGGAGAGGAAATATTAACAGGGCTTTTTTGCAAGTAACCAAATGAGCATTAAAATATATTTTCACCTTTTGAGATGAGATAAATTCTACTGCTTATCGAGAAAAAATAACAGATTAAAAATTACTTTTACTATTAAAGTTGAGTTATTAAAATTACTTTGTAATAAAATGATTCTTTGTTGTAATTGTATGAGGAACAATATCCTCTACATTTCTTAGATGATATTGCTCCTCGTTGCAATATCATCTAAGAAAATATCTAAATTTGTTATCCTTGATTACAAACTTTTTCGTCTAATATGATACTTTAGATCAAGATCCCAAAAGCTTATGAATACAAATCTTGCCTAAATGCATTCATCAGGGTATAAGGAATTGTACATGGCTTGTTTCTATACAGGATTTAAGAATTCTGATCAAATTCGGAGAAGATACGCTCTCATATTTTAAACTAATTCTCTCACGTTTGATGATAAATAACATTTTTCTGTACATAGGTAAATTATGGGTTAAAATTACTTTTACTTCAAAAAGCGCGTGTTTAAAATGCGTTAAGCTACAAATCTGCCAACTTGAAAAAACTGTACTCCCAAGGGAAAAAAATCAAGTTCACGTCTTTAATACAGCAAAAGTACCCTAACTTTTTGAGGAATTTCAACTCATAGTTGACAAATCAAATTCAAGAAGGAAAATTGCTTTCTGGTTTCGGGTATATCAATACGTTTTCGGAGAAAATTTACATAGGAGCAAAAAGATCCTCAGTTGATTTTTCTTTTATAATCAAGATTATTCTCCGTATGAGTCCGAAATAAAGTTCCACTACATACGTTAGCATATTCTGAGTGTGATACTGATTTGTACTATGAAATATAAACTTATCATTTCTGTAGAGAATTCTAAACTTTAGTTTAATGTTAAGTTTAAGAAAGGGTATTGGCCACAAGTTTCAGAAGTGTCGACATGTTTTGGGAATTTTTTTGAGAAAGTATAAAGGTAAAAAATTGCATGTAATTTCCCTATATATTTTATTCGAAAATATATATCACCACTATGAGTGGAGAGTGTTCTGTGTTGCAATCAATTTTACTAAAGCATCAGCTATATAACATGCATCAGGCTCCTGCAGACTCCAGTGTTATTAATCGCTTCTTTTGGTGAATTATCTCATATTAGTAATCTAAAATCATTTTTAGAATCAAATTTTAGAAAAATGTTGCCGAAAAATTCTCATATGTCATCACTTATTTAAAGGAATACTTTCAGAAAAACTTTTGAAGCTGAACAGAGACTGCTTCAGTTTGTTGCCATGTTTTATCTAGAGTTACTTAATTTAGAACATTTGACTATAAAAATAAATTCGAATTTTATAAAATCTTATCAGCCCTGATTTTCTCCCATAATTAATAAAATGCATATAGTGATTAAACAGGGTTTAGCAAGAAATTGTTTTCCATTTCAGAGGGCTCTAGAATGCGTTCTATTGGTCCAAATGAGATAAAATTTGAACTACAGATAATTCAAATGATGCGCTTGACATGTATTAAAATGAGTCGTGGGATTTCCTGAAGGACATATCTACCGTAAAAGGCCAGCATCTGTGCCAGATCCGAAGGACAACATTCGGCGCCATGTACTTGATATCTCGGCAGACTCACCCGGTCAGCTGTGCAAAATATGGTTCTGCGATTAAAGCTCACTGTTGAAAATGAAAGGGGACATATTGAGCAGTTGTAATGCTACCTTTTTATTAGTATTTAACATTTATAAAGCATATTAAATGTTTTTATGTCTATTACAGTGCCACCTATTGGCGAAATTTTGTACTATTTTTTAATAAATGTCAAGCGCATCATTTGAATTATCTGTAGTTCAAATTTTATCTCATTGGACCTATAGAACACATTATAGAGTCCTCTGAAGAGAGAAGCTTATTTCTTGCTAACCCTGTATATCAACTATAAGTCTGAAATTTCATATTAATCCGTTTATGAATATTATTTTCTATGATATACTATGTAGTTTACTTTCCTATTAATTGTATTTGGATATGGTATAGATGTTGGTGTATAATAGCTCCCTACACCAAACATAATAATTACGGAAGTGTTTGAATTTACATGAAATAATGCATCCTAATTTTAATGAAATGGAATTGCCGTCCACATTGTATTGTGGTTAGCTTCGTGAGCTGCCACGCAGTGGACTCGGGATTAAATCCCGAATAAGGCTTGGTCGTTTCCGTGCCGTCTCCCTCATAGGTACCAATGCTGGCTCGCCTAAATGATGCTCCCATAATAATGTAGCCAGCAAACCAGTGGTGAATAACAAAATGCCAATGTCTCCTGACAAAGTGTCTCCGAATTAGAGAAGAAAAACTTTTTAATGGAAAGAATTTCTATTCGTTTAATTTACAGGTAAAATTATAGGAATATGTTACTGATACTTTTCCTCCACTCGCTATAATTCAAACAAATTATTGCATGCATTTGTAAGTGATTTTTTTTAGTGCAATATTGTTTTTAGGGACAGTAAGTATGCTGGAGTATAGGATAAGGCGTAAGACACGTGTCTAAAACTATATGTACTTACTGGTTGGTTCCGAGACTTACTCTTCGAGTATCTTATTATGAAGCTGAAGAACCAGGATCACATCACGCATTTCTTCGCTACTACATAGACAAGACCAAATATATCTTCTCCTACTTGTATGTTTAATCTGCTCATCAACATCTCCTTTTCCCATTTTGTCTTATTCTATGTATCTGTTTTCAATGGTTTCCCATCTTCTAGTCTCTCATTCCTCTAATGTCTTCTTAGGTTGTATGTGTTCTTTTATATAGCAATACATTAATAAAGACATTACTATATTGCTGATCCTTTCTTTCAATACCTCAACCAATGCAAGACTTCATTTTTTCCATGCATTGGCAAGTTCGGGTGTTTATATCTGCTTGGAATGTACCAAATAATTTTGAATAGTTTTAGACTACATTGTCTTCATAAGAATCTCTATGCAGGTTTTGCATCATTGCCTTTAATTAGATGGCACACATATGTATGTATACAATGTAATAAATTTTAAGAAAGCAATGTGTTTTGGGGGATTAGCGTTATTCTCTATTTCCAACTTGACCCATTATTAAATACATTCTTCTAAACGATGAAGGGGTACTCTTCAGAAAACATTTGTCCCTTATGTTTCTATTTTCTTCTGTATAGACCACAATCACTTGAAAAGAATAAGTTTTATCTATAATAAGGTGATATTACACTTGATTTCAGAAAGATCACTCATTCTGGCCTTTAAGATTAAGAGAGATCACTTAAATTATCTGTCACCCCTTAAATTATCTGTGATTAGGAAATGTTACACTTGATTTCACAAGGATAATTCATTCTGTCCTTCGGTATTAAGTTAGATCACTTACCGTCTAAATTCATTTTGAAGAAAAAGCACACAGAATTTGCATGTTTATTTTTAGGAAAATTTTCTCATTCTTCAAGAAACTGAAAGGAAATTTTTTACCAACTAACTTTGAATAAGTGGTTTGACGTAGTTTCTAAAAGTCAAATTGTTTCTTATTTGTGAGTTTTGTTTGAAAGACTGAAGACTTTCGGGAATCCCATAAAGATATATTAGTTTATGTGGTATACATCGTTGATGAATATTTTCATAAATCATTAGCCTTTTTACAACATTGAAAGTTTAATATAATTATAATATTTTATATTATTTGTCTTTGTTATCAATTAATTTAATGTCCTAATCCAATAACTTATATCTCTTCCTCTAAAGTTAAAAACCAGTCTTTAAACAAGCCTATCCTAATTTTTAAAGAATGAAGCCCATTCTAAAAATTTATGACAATTATGCATAAATAATCGAATTTAATACTAATGTTCTTGTTTTAAAACACTTTTTATTGATGTTAGAATTTAATATTGAATAATAGTAGAGTCAAAAACCCTAAAGTTTTATTTTAAATGAATAGAATGCAATATGAACAACTATTTATGCTGTCATTATACGTTCTATTTATCCATATTTTAAAAATTTTACTCGGAATTCAGAACCTTGTCTATGCTCTTTATGAAAATAAAAAAAAGAATGTTTCTATGATTGAAAAGTACAATCCATTCAGCTTACTCATAAAAACATACGTCTATCAACAAAACTAGTATGTTGAATTCAAACCTCATGCAAGAAGCAAAAGTAATGCTCAAAGCTCTCAGGGTAATCTATATATATAAAACAGTTCCGTAACTGATTGACTTACTGACTGACATGTAACGCACAGACCAAACCATTGGACCTAAAGGGCTGAAATTTTGCATGGCGATTCTTCTTATAGTGTAGGGGTGCACTAAGATAGATTTTTGAAAAATTCTTCTTAGATTTTTAATTAAATTTTTAAGCTTTCTTTGTAACATTCTTTAAAGTTTGCCTTTAAAATAATAATCCGAGGGTTATAAAATTTATATCACGAGAAAAATCATAAAAATTCCTTTAAAATTAAATCTTTTTCGGATCTTTACCTCCATTTTCTGATTTTTGGTGAATTTTTAAAGACTAACTTTTTTAATTTAATTTATTAAATGCTGATCACGTGGTTTCTCTTCTTTTTGTGATACTTTAAACTAATTTTGCGTCAAGTGCATAACAACGAAATATACAAACAAAAATATTTTTTTTCTTGCTAATGACAGATGATTGGACATTATCCAAAAATATATTAAAATACAGTAAAAGAAATGTTCCTCAAACTGTACTATATTAACTGTACTATATTCTTAGCATGCTCTATTAGATTTAATTTCAATATTTTCTTATACATTATTTTGTCTATAAAAATATCCATTGCGATTTTTTATAAATATATTTTTTCGTTTTTTTTTTACATCAGTGGCATACATTGATCGTTGTATTTATTATATATATATATATATATATATATATATAGTATATATATTGGCATTAATTGCATACATTGACCTTTGTATTTAATTTGAATGTACTCCGTAGCGAAGTACGGGTTTTCAGATAGTTTAATATATATGTGAGGAGGGGAGAAATCTTCACATCAGGAAATTGTAAAACAACGCTGTGCTCATGAATTATCATCTTTCTGATATTTTTTCACATGTCTGTTGTTTAGATGCTCATAACAATGTCAAGACTGATTGATCAGTGTGGAAAAATCCCTAGTGAGGAATCCAGCCTATTATTTAAAAAGCTTCATGAAAAGAGCTCCGGTATTTATTTAATTATATACGTTCGAACTTCGCGATTCTATTTATGGAAGTCAAATATTCTTGTTCATCCTAAATGTAACAGGCAAAAGTACAAGGCTTCATAACTGTTCATTAGAGAATTGTGTATTTCCTTTCTAAAGTTCACTCCTTTAATTGACATATTTCTTTTATTCTCCTTCTTTTCTGTTATTCTGGATGGAATTTGTTCTTAAAATGTATAAAAATCTTCTTCATATTCATCATGTATTGTAATTTTCGTAAACTGAAACACTGTCTCGAAATTTTTGTCTGAATAAAAGTTAAAACTCTATACTAAGTTTTCAGGCAAGTAAAATCATAGCCTTAATTCTCTCTTTCAAAATAACACAAACGAGGATAAAATATTTTTATGATTTTTATACAAAAATAGGAATATTAAAGGTTATATTAAATAAATATTGCATTTACTTCTCAATATTAAAAATATGTTAATATATTGTAAAACTGGATATTTTTATTAGTTGAATTCACAATCTTGAATTTATTTCATTGTATAATGTTACTATCTAAGAGTAAATATATCTGAAGGTGATTTTCTTTTATTGCATTTGCTTTCTTTCCCAACTCAATTCAGTTTTACAACGTTGAACTTCTAGAACACCCACGCATATCAATCCACACAAGTTCATCCCACGTTCTGCAGAAATTTCATGCATGAAGCAAAATGTGACAAACCATTATAGGATCACCTACATAACTAAAAACAGGGATCTTCTTTGTATTGTTAAAGACGGGGCATTTACTTTTGCCATTTTATTTCAACCGTACAGAAAAGCAATTTACTAGCAATGTAGAATCTATTTTAAGAGTCGTTTCGTTCCGGGCAATATTTAGAATTGTGAATGTCTGGTTTTGTGCTTTCGAAAGCTATATTTCATTACTGGATTGTTGTTTTTTAGATGTAAATGGTTTCAAATACTATGACTTTAACGTTCTTCAACTGCAATAACCAGAGACCCAAAATTTTTGTTGATTGTAAAAAGAAATCACAAGTTTCTTATAAATCAGACAAACACCCTTTTGAAATATGATTGTGATGTACTGAAAAATAGTCATAAATTTATTATAAGGGATTCTTTTCGAAATTCGCTTACGTCGTTTCATTATTATGAAATACTTACTAGAGTACATCTCCTTATTAAGCCAGAGAAATTCATAGCTGATTTTCAATATTACAGAGACCCGGGAAAATAATATTTAAGTAATAGGGACACTATAATATTCTTATAATCCGATAAATACCTGTTAGTATTATACCTGAGCAACATTTTTAGTTTGGATCTCAGAAAACATTTATATTCTTTTTGTTCTAACGTACTCAAGTGTAATGTGAGTAATGTATTATTTTATCCTGAGATCATATTTTTGAATTGTGTTATATTAGTTACTTAGTATGAACATTTTTTTACCTTTGTCTATTATTTTCTTACTATATTTATTGGTTTGATCAATTTCCTAATGCATCAATCAAAATTTTATCTATTTTCTTATCTACGACTTAAATATGTTACATCCTCTTGATTTTCTTGTAAAATGTAGACGTTGTAATATCATCCTTAAATTGATCGACTTCTAAAAGTAATAGTTTTTTCTTATTTACAAAATTTTGGCAGGTCAAGTAGATATTTATATTTCATATGGCTCGAGATAGCCTTGTGGTAACGCGCTGGCTTTCCATTAAATACCTCTGTGTCTAGGCCGGATATGGGCATGTTAAATCCGTAGACCGGAAAGTCCCTCTATGACATCAGAGAGGGTGGGAGAGTGTACGATCCCCCCCGAGATGTCGCCACTGGGGGGGAGGGGGGGTGCTCGGTCAAAATTGAGGTGACAACTAGCTAAGATGGACTCCGACCCTTGTGATGCTATATAAACAACTTAAATACATCTGTGTCTAGGCTGGATATGGTCACGTTAAATCCGTAGAACGGAAAGTCACTCTATGACATTAGATAGAGTGGGAGAGGGTACGATCCCCCTAGATGTCGCCACTGAGGGATGCTCGGTTAAAATTGAGGTGGCAACTAGCTAAGATGGACTCCGACCCTTGTGATGCTACATAAACAGGATCCGCACACTTAAGCCCAAAGCTTATATGGATCTGGTCTGGAATTTCCAGCCAGGAGGCATTAGAAACAACAAGAACATCATATTTATATTTCATACTTAGTTTGTAATTTTTTTGTAACATCCTCTCTTTAGCAACCATGCCAGTGAGCAGACACATGTACATCGAGAAACATGAATATATTGTAGATATAGGACTGTAATAAAATGCCTTATAAAATATGCATTAATGTACTTAAATTATAGTGAATCATTGCTAAAGATTTCATACTATGAAATGAATTGAACGAATCTGGATTTTATGTTATGTTTTGAACTCTTCGTCCAGAGATTTTATCATTTACTAGCTGAATACCCGTACTTCGCTACGGAGTACATTCAAATTAAATACAGCAGCCAATGTACACAATTAACGCCAAATATATATATATTTAATAAATACAATGATCAATGTATGCAATTGATGTAAAAAAACAAAAAAAATATATTTATAAAAAAATCGTAAGGGTTATTTTTATAGACAAAATAATGTAGAAGAAAATATTCAAATTAAATCTTATAGAACATACTAAAGAATATAGTATAGTTAATATTGTACAGTTTTAGGAACATACCTTTTACTGTATTTTAATATATTTTTGGATAATGTCCAATCGTCTGCCGCATTAGCAAGGAAAAAAATTTTTATCTATTTCGCTGTTATTCACGTGACGAAAAATTAAAAGAAAAGAAACCCCGTGATCAGCATTAAATAAACTAAATTCTAAAAATTAATCTTTAAAAATTCAGCAAAACCAGAAAATGGAGATTAAGGTTCGAAAAGATTTCATTTTAAAGGAATTTTTATGAACTTTCTTGTAATATAAATTTTATAACCCTAAAAATTATTATTTTAAATGCAAACTTTAAAAAGTTTACGACAACAGTTTAAAAAACTTAACTTTAAAAAATCAAGAATAATTTTTCAAAAATCTTTCTTAGTGCACCCTTACACTTTAAAAAAAATCGCCCATGCAAAATTTCAGCCCTTTAGGTCCAGCCTGTTTTGGTCTGTGCGTTATATGTCATGATCAGTTCAATCAAGCCAGTACAGTCAGTTACGGAATGGTTTATATATAGATTACAGCTTTATACCTCCACATATGCTAATTAAGTTGGTCAACAGGATTGATGACACATTATGCGATATTTATCCTTTTTCTATACGTCATGAAATAATTTGAAAATCATTTGGGCTGCAAACTTAGTTTCCAGATTTTATCAATTATGGTTCTCAATTCATATCATATTTCTTGAATTTATTTATATGGTGCAAAATTTACGTCTAGTTGTAATTGTCATAAAATAATGTTGATTTTGTTTTCTAAGAGGAATGTTTTAAAATCAAAGTTAGGGCAAAATGTATTTACAAAATCATTTCACAGAGAGCGTAAGGTAGGAGAGAAAGATAGGTATATGAGTGTGACCGTATGAAAGCAGGATATACATAGTTGATCCCGTTATCTTATTACATAATTCTAAAAGGCTCCACACATCAAAGTATTCTTATCACTGTTATGAATAGAAAGATGTTGTTTTATATCTACGCTATCAATACTCCTTTTTCACTATTAAAGCTCAGGGTTGATTTATGATTCATTGAGTACGTATGTATGGATAAAGGATTTTTTTCAATCAGAAAACTTTAAAAATACAGGGTGTTTCATATTGAATGGGACAAAAAGAAATCATATCTGGGAGCGGTGTAATTACTTTATTTTGATAAATCAAATTTGCAGTGAAACTATCCAAGTTTCTATCCAAGTGCTATCCAAGTTTCTATAGATGTTCTATGTGTGCCCCTCCGGTGACACGACAAATATTTATGTGGTATTCCAGTTCCTGCCACACTCGTGATAGAATATCCTTTGTTAATGATTCGAGCACTTCAGTTATCCGCTGCTTCATTTTCTGTAAGTCCTTAGGGAATGGAGGCACGAACACTTTGTCTTTATCAAAACCCCATAGGAAAAATCACAAGGGCTTAGATCTGGTGACCTCAGTGGCCAACAAAGCGTATCATTTGATCCAGCACGGCCAATCCAGAAATGAGGTAGACTATCGTTCAGGTACTGACGTACGTTTTTATGTCAATGTGGTGGAGCACCGTCTTGCTGCAGAATGAATCCGGGAACTGCTTCCTTCAACTGAGGGAACGATAAACGAAAATATTTTGGCGTATTCCAAAACACAGTACGCTTTCTTCTGCACGGATGGCGCCATTTCGATTAACAGTGCCTCAAGTGGCGATTTCGTAACCAGAATATTTTTCGCTGTTGACAGATAAAACTTGTATAATTGTAGTTCCAGAATTAATTTGTTTCAGCTAAATAAATCAATTACAGAATTTGTACTATGGTATTCTTTTTGTCCCATTCAATATGAAACACCCTGTATTTGAGTTACCCACAAAACACAGGATTACTTTAGTAATTTTTAATCATATCTTGAGTAATACTCGTTCATTTAGTTACGTATTTTGTTCTAAATATAATAACACAAAATACGAAAATATAAAGTCGTATTTTAGTAGTCTTTATTTAATAAGACATCAATTAACACGGAAAAATTATAAATATATGCATGTATGTGTGTACAAAATCCATAAATTGATACCGAGGCTACATTTAAAATATAACCTTTTTTAGAAAATGCCATAGCAAATATTCCTAAAGTTTGGGGATTTTTTTCAATAGCTCTCATTTAAAGAAAACTTGTACGTGAACTAAATTCTTATTATGCGTTAAGTTTTAACATACATATTAATAAATGCTGCAGAAGTTTTTCACTCAGAATCTGCTAATAGTAACATGGCTTCTATGGCAATAGAATGTCAAGGCTATAAAAAAGTTTCTAAAGAAAAAACGTTTTTCGTATCGAAAGCCCCACCCATAAGCCCACCAAAAGAATTTTTTGCGTGTGTCACAAAGCCCAAAAAACCTGTATTCATGCCACATTATTCAAAACATATCCTGTAGAGGGCGTAACAATCAATAACTCTAGTTACACGATATAGTATAAAAAAAAGAATATGCAATAATAATCATTCAAAATTTAAATAATTCTCGCTAAAACGCATAGTTATATACAGCTGGAGAAAAACAAAACATTAAACAGCAAAAATTGTTATTTACAAAATGTTTTAAAAGTTAAATAGAAAATGTAAGATATTTCCCCACATAAATTATAAATATCGCAATAGCAAATTCTAAACGGTATTTTCGAAAGAAGTATGTACTTTACTGTCATTATTATTAATAACAGAAAATGCACACGCCATAACTTGTGGCTTTATCATGGACGTAGCTTTTCTACAGTATATTTTCAGTGGCGAGTAAAAAATAGAAATAAAAACCAATAGCAGGGTAAATAAAAGCGAAACTTCCATTCAAAGAAATGTCGATAAGAAGAAATAGATCAACCAGGAGTAAAACAGTTATTTTTATACAGTGAAAGAAATACCGGATAAGCGACGTAAGTCTATAAACACTGTGGGTCTGCTATGTGTTAATATCTTGTAGAGCATAATTTTATTCCTCAAACAATGCTTTACTTTGATGTGTTTACATTAAAATCAAATTACAAACACCCATGTTAAAACTCTAAAAAAAATTGTTCCCTTTGAGTTTTTTTCCATATATGCACAAAGTTATAGCAAGACTAGTTGGTTTTCGAAACGCTACAGCAGCTCGAGAAAATGTGACAAGCACTTTTTCTGAAACTCGGAACTTGTGCAATGGTCAGGTTAAAATTTTGCTTCCCCTACCAGATATCTATGGTAACAAATAAAGAAATATTAATGCTCCGCAAGCATAAAACTAAAAACACTACACTTTAGGCCTCTTAAAGTAGATATTTCTAAGAAAATGAGACGGTAAATTTTGGCCTAGTGAACTTATCTTTTCGGTACGCATAGGTCTTAGATAAAATCTTAAATTCCATTTCTAGATTTGGTATTGGTGAAAAACTTCTTGAAGAATATTAAGTGTGGGATATTATATCTTCAATCTCCTAGGATCTCGACTTAATCATGGACATTCTGACTTCCAACTGGACGTTCAAATAATTAATTGTCCTTGTGATATCAGGAAGCCCGAAATTGAAAACGATTAATACCACAATACCTTTTTTTTACCCTAACGACACAGGAAGCAAATATTTATCTATATTATATTTTTATTATGATGCTAACATTTTTGCTATTAATTACTCCAATATTTATAAAACGCAAAGGACCGTTATATAGCTCAACCAGTGGTCTGGTGCCACTACCGAATTCTACGTTTTCTACGTGAGCCAGGACTCTAATTGTGGAACTTCCACTCAGTAGGAACTCTCTACAACTAAGATACACTAATGAATCTTATTTACAGTGGTTGCTATCTCGATATGCTGTACTACGATGCTTTATGTTTTAATTCCTTTTACATGAATTCCCATTGCTATCGCAATTCTTTTACAACGTCTCTCGCAGTTTTCCCTCATAATCATAAAGAAGCTAAGTTATGGTAACAAGGTAGCTTTAATTAAGAAGCAAGCTCCTAGCAGTGACTGTAATAAAAAGAGGAGTACAAGCCAGTTCAGAAAAAGTTAAACTCTCCGTAGCTAATTTAGAGGAGATGATCTTCGTTAAGGACGCTATCGTGAAGCCCAAATTCTGATCCACGAGATCGACTAATTTGCGGATTTTTATCTTTATTGAGAGACTAGAATTTTGTTTAATGTTGTGATCTTCTTATAGATACCTATTATAGTTATGAGTTTGGACTGCAGTAATAAATTATTACTCATTAGTTGTAAGCTCACAAGCCGAGTATTGAATAAAGCTTTTTAATTGTTGATTAAAGCTTATCTGGAAAGCAACCAAAAGTTAAACAAAAGAATTTATAATTTATTATTTTATCTAGGTCTTTACTGAAAAAGATTTTTAAGCCAAAATAAAATGATTGTTGGAAAATTGTGTAAAATGTTGTGCATGTACCTCGTAAAATCTCCCAAATAGTGTTTGAATTTTGAACCCGATCGCAAGCAATTTCCAGAGAAAATTTTTTAACCATTTGATCCTGGCCCAAAAAATAAGATTCATATACATATGAATTTTCCACCATAATAGCTATTTCGAACACAAATTACTCTTGATGGGTTCTGAAGTTTTCATCTCCTCACTCTCGTTATCGAATAATTTTCATACTCGAACGACAAAAAATTCTCTCCTTTCAGAACAAAATTAACGTTGTTATAACTTGTACTGGTAATCACTATTAAATGTCACAAGTGTTCAGTAATTGAATTACTTTTTATGTAACGTTCGTGGAAAGAAATAACATTAAATTGCTACTCCTAATTGTTTCAAAATAATAACATTAGTAATAATGATATGCATAAAATCGATTTTTAAGTGGTGGCTGTGCAAACAATGCTTCTCTTTCAGTAAAATTTACACTTTAAAGCTTGCTTCATATGTTTAAATACTTTGCCATTTGTCTCAATTTTTCAAAGTGTAACAATTATGTCACACTGAAAGCCGTCGGACTTTGGCATTTCCGCTGGAAACGCTTGTCCTAATATATTCAAATTTGAAAACTAGGTGGTTAAAAATAATAAAAGAACAAAAGCACAAAAGTTACGAAAATTTTACTACCAATACCACTAAAACAGAATATACCAGTTAGACTCCTGTTTCAGGTCTCCATAGGAGATTTCACTACGTTTTGTTCGCTTTTCGTTTTGCTAATTTTACCTTTGTGAGCTCTTAGGATAAAAGTCAGTAGCATACCCCTAGGGCAGGCATGCTCAAACTGCGGCCCACAAAACTTTTATGTGTGGCCCAGAACACTCTCATTCCTTATCAGGAAGGTTCTGTTGTAAACATAATTTTTGAAATTGGAGCCTGAAAAATACAAAACTGTACAAATATGTGCTACCTGCTGCTCAAATAAACGCTTGAATATATTCAGGTTTTCAGTTTTATTTTTTATATTACTATATTATGAGGTATAGTGTACTACATTGCGACCCAAGTAACGTAGCAAACATTTTCATGTGGCTCGAGAGAAAAAAAGTTGGAGTACGGCTGCCCTAGGGATATTTACCACAGTTTGAGAATCAATTATTTCAACTTTTCCCCTATCAGACTGATCTTACATATCAGGAGGTATAGTGTACTATTATGCGGCCCGCGTAACGTAGCAAACATATGGATTAGGGTGGAGGGAAAAAGGCAAAAAAAAATGTTTTTTTCATTTTAATATTTCCTGACTCAACAAATGGTGCTGTTTGGCAAAAAAGACACTGCAAAAAAAAATCCCAGCGCAATCACTCAACGTCTTCAGGTTCCACACAGGTAGTCAAAGAAAGGAATATTAACGTCAAAAGTTAAAAAATCAGTTTCTTTTATTTAATTTTAATGTTTACAATAGCTTTATTTTCTGACTCAAAAACAGTTCTAATTATAAAAAAGAAACAGGAAAACATTGTCGTTTCAAAAAAATATCACTAACGTGCAATTTACATTAATAAGTCTTCAATTTTGGATTTTACATCAGGGCCAAAATAATTATCTTTGGTGTCAAACTTTGGAAGTTCCTTCCGTGACATGATTCCACTGCTAATGTATCCATCCCTGGCTTGTGCTCCACATGTTACCAATGATGCTTGTGTTACCAGTCTCACGTGCCTGTCTACTGCTTGAGAATCGCAAAGGAGCTTCTCTATTTCAAATTGTGAACCGTTTCTGATCATACTTGATATGTCTTCGTCACTGAGGTTCATGGTAGAGGATGGTTCCAAAGGATTGTCCCACTTAATCATCTCAAAATATTCCTCTGCTTCGAAATTCAAATTTGGAAGATCAAATTGGCCTATTTTCCCCTTCCAGTCAGTTTTTCTTGCTTTCAGTATTCTTCTGAGGCCAAGTTCTTGAATATGTGATCATTCATCTAACAGTACTTATTGCCAACAGAATGTTTTCAGAGTGAGCAAAATAAGAGTTCCTCTGAATAAATTTGTGAACGATTGACTTAAAATCTTCTGGCAAGAATGAGATTTTTTTATCATTTCGTGCAGGTGACGTGCTCCTTGAGTAGCTCTTGCGATTTTCTTTATTTCAAACCAGGATGGCACGTAAACTTTCATGACATATTCTACTAGGAGCTTAAAGTGTTCTGTTGGTTCGGCAGTCGACATATAGTATATAGGCGCAGAATTCTGTTGATTGTAGTAAGCCATCTTGAATGAGACATCGTTCCGGGACGCCTGTTTGCTAAATCTAGAAGGCACTCCCCCGAGGATACTGCCCTAAAAATATCGAAAATGTATTTTTGGTCTGCACTGAGGTCTTTTTTATCAATTTCAGGCAGAGCAACTGGAATAGAAACAAAACTTGTCACATCAAGGGTTTCGCACGTTTGCAGATTTTCCTATTGTTTCGGAAACCTGGTGTGGCCCAGATGCTTTTCCGTCAGTCTTCTGGAAAACGTGATGAAGAGATAGTTAATTAGTATGCAATAAGCATACAAACCAGTGAAATTTATGGCCAACAAAGATTCAAGCCGTCTAACTGCGCCATTTTTATTCCCAACGTTGACGTTTGTTCCATCACACCCAACGGCAACCAATTCCGAAAGTGTAATTGCTTTCTGTGTAACGAAGTTGATGATGCTTCGCATAATATCCTCACTAGACCCAGAATCCGGAGTCACATGTCCTATATAAACAGAACCAGGTTCTGACAATAAAACAATATGCTCTTCCACAGCTATAGTTCTATATAAAGAACTTCCCTTCTTTTCTTGCACTATAGTTTTGTCCTTTATTCCATCGAAGTAGATGTCATACAAAGACTGGGTTACTTGTTTAGAATCGAGCTGTGATCGTACCTTTCGACGTTCTCTCCTCAGCTTACTCCTGTCGATAACTTTAGATGGAGTAATCTTTGGATACAATTCCTATATTACGAAGCACAGAGGATGCAATGATAGCAACTGACCTATCCGATACTCCCGTTCTATCAAAAGCAACGGCTAGATTTGGCAGTGATATTCTCATTTGGCCTGTCTTGGAGGTTGAGGGAGTTTCATCGTCAGTTGTTTTCCGACATTTGACTTCATGACTAAAGTAATCGTCATCATCTTCAGAGATATCTTCCAATTCTGAATCAAATACTAAGACGGTGTTTGCTTCTAAATCTGTAATATTTTTAGATGAAGAAACATTATCTTTCAATTCCTTTGCTTTAGCTTCCTGATTTTCCCCTTCTACATTGCCTTTCTCTTACACGCTTCAATTTTTGAGTTGAAGAAGTGTCAATTGATCCTCTTGCCACATCATAACACACAATAAAAGTCGCGTGCCTGCTTAGGTCATGATAAAATAGTTATCAGAATAATATACATGCTGCCATCTAGTAGATTTTTGGAGTACAAAATTGCTATTTTTGTACGAAAAGCTGCTTCTAGCACTGACATTTGACAATAAATATTGATATTAATTATTAAGTAATTATTAATATTAAATAGTAATCAATATTAATTTAAAAATAAATTAATTATTCAATTAATTATTTTTTCGATAAAAAGGCATTATAAACTTTAAGAAAAGGCAATACAAATATTCACTTGAAGTGTGGAACCTCAAGATGGCAATATTTTGAGCTGAAATTTGGAGAAAATTTGTTCCAACCAGTTTCACACCAAATAAGGACTCAGGCAATGTGAATTTCGAGAAAAAGTTTTTTTGCTCCACCCTAATATGCATGTGGACAGAGAGAAAAAAAAGTTGGAGTATGACTGCCCTAGGGTTACTTACCACAGTTTGAGAATCAATTATTTCAACATTTCCCCTATCAGACTGATCTTACATATCAGGAGGTATAGTGTACTATGCGGCCCGCGTAACGTAGCAGACATATGTATGTGGCCCGAGAGAAAAAAAGTTGGAGTATGGCTGCCCTAGGGATATTTACCACAGTTTGAGAATCAATGATTTCAATTTTTCCCCTATCTGACTGATCTTACATGAAAGGATTTTTGTTTTCCTTTCTCTCGGATTAAAGGTTTTCAGTGTACTAAAAAGGGCAATCATGTAATATTTTCTAATCCTAAAAATTTTAATGCATATAACCACCATTTAACAGAAAAATAAAGAAAGAAATGAAAAGACAATGCGCCTTCACCTTGATAAAAATTAAAGTATTGATCTTTCATAGAAACTATTTGTTCAATAGAATTTTTTTCTCGTGTAAGAACTCTTATTCGAAGCACACTTAAAACACGCAATAGCAGGAAAAGAAAACTCTTCAAACACTTGCAGAAATCAGATTAAATTTCTGTTTGAAAGCTTTTGATGCAATTTGATCTTAGACAAGGTATTTATATGTACCCTACACGACGAGCGTATTTAGATGAAATTCTTGTTCGTGAAAATCAGAAAAAAAAGAGCGATGCAAAGCACTTTAGAAAACTTGGAATTCTTTGCGTGATTCGGGAGCAGTCGAATTCCGAATAGATGTCGGTATTTCCCCAAATATTTTTTTTATATCAATTTCGGTAATGTGTTCATCATTATATTAATGGTCTGCAGGCTTGTCCCGCGAGATAAATAGCTTTATTTGCTCAATTATATGAAATAATTTTGGTGAGCAAGGAATGCTTAGTGTTTATGAATATTTTTAATACTACGTAAATAAAGGTGTAAGATATACATAAGATTCGATTCACAAGAATCGAACTTTTGAGTGAATTAATTAAAGAAGCTGCTTGAGATATGCTAATTTCGGCATACGCGCTTGGCATAAATACCAAGCAGCTTGATTAAGTTGAAAGGTTGTTAAGGTTGATAGATAAGCGAGAGGAAGCTACGAGGTAAGCAGCTCCACGTGTTAACGGGCGCTTGTGCTTAGCAGGCCCAAAGTTTACGTGGCACAACTGCTGGTTTGACTCTCTGCTGGTTTGTGAGTATTGCAAAGTGTATTTTTATTGAATGCTAATATATATTCCGTACAAGTAGTACGTATGCTTATTGCTGTGAAAGCAAATTCTATATGTGCAACGAATTCAATAAACATTGTTTCGTGTATAAACTGTGTTTGCATTAAATTCAAATAGAGTGCCCCTTAGTAATACTCTATACTGCTGCCTTAAAGTATATATATACCCTGGTTGTTCTCGTTAAATTTAAACAAACAACATATTTGAAGTTAAACTGTGTACTGTGTACTTATATTGATATTGTGAAGGTATCTTGTTATTACACTTATATACTATTTGAAATGAGTGTTTGTAGAACAAATCCTGCTGGAAATTTTCCTCGGGTAATTATGGTTCAGCATTTTGCGCCATTCGAAGCACCTTCAATGGCGGACCCTCAAGCCAATTCCTAAAGAAATTGAGCATTACTCTTCAGCAACAATGCACCCCAGAGGGGGAGAAACTTAAAATTGCTCTAGCCGCTTTTAAGAGGTAGTGCATATCAGTGGTACCGTGTATGCAAAGCAGTATCTGATTTTTGACTATTGTCATTCACAGCAACAGTTTCTTAGCGTTTTTCCAAAGACCTTTAACCAAAGTCAAATTTGAAGCGGGAAATTTATTTGCTAAGGCAATGTGAATGTCAGGTCTGCGCTAGATTTTGCTATGGAAAAATATTTCCACAGTGTGAGGAATATTTAGAAGGGATGACGGAAGCGGTAATCTTGAAACATAGTTATCCAACTTTTGGAATCCAAGCGTTCAGAGTTTTGGACAATCAAAATATTACAAGCAAGTTGACCCTCCTTCAAGCATTTAGCTAACCATGACAATAGGCATTTCTTTCCTTCGCTACCCCTTACCCTCACTCAGGTACGAGAGTGTTATTCACCCACCGCCAAAGGTTTTTCCGCAAGGTTTCAAACCACAAGCGAAACCAATATCGCGGGGCCGAAATAATAGAAGCTCACGGCGTTACAATGAAATTAGTGACTTAAAGTAAAATATATGCAAGTACCTTACGTGCACTGGCAAGTGGATTCACATAGTATGGTTACAACCTGTTGAACTGTGTGGTCAAATGTATTACTTGTCCGAGCAGTCATCATTATTTTGAGAATAGTGAAAGTAGGGGTATTTTGGTGGCTTATAATGAAGTGTGGTCTAGCTGGCATAATGTGGTAATTCCAGTGCAAATTTCTGAAAATAGTGCCGATACTAATGCTAGGGGTTTTAGAAAATAAATCATCTGATTACTTCTATTAATGCTATACCTGATATTATTAATACTATACCTGATATTTAGTTATATTCAACACATCTGTAATGAAGGAAATTTAGTAGATGACGAAATATGCTGTTACGGAAGTTAGTGAATACTTATAGTTGACGACAATAAAAATTCTTTAAATGATATTAGGAACTCGCTAGGTATGATGATATTATTTCAAGTTCCCAGCCGAAGGGGATACTGTAGGCCAGGTTGATAATATGATTTAAATAAAGTACATGAAAACCCAGACTGAGAATCAGATGAAAAGCTGACACAGAGTTATACTGTAAGTAGTTTAGCTGATGGTTCGGAAGTTATAGACGTAGTTTGCATTAAAAAAGCACGAGATACAAAAAGCTTAATCTTCCTAAAAACTGAAGCAGTATTAAAGAATTTAAATGATAACGATTCTGATGTCGCAAGTTTCAAAGAGACTTTTTCGTCAAAAGAGGATAAAACTAAAGTTAAGGGGGATAAAAAACGTGAAAAAGCGCCTTCAGGTTCCAGCATTAAAACTGCTAATACTGAAGTAATTAAGGCGGTAAACAAGAAGTCGTATAAGCACAAATACGAAAAACAGATTCAGGTTGTTGAAAAACATGACACAAGCAGTGAACTAAATTGTAAACGTACCATAAAAAGCGAGATAAAGCCAGTAACTAAACGCGTTGGTGCGGCGTATAAGTTTGAAAAAATAGAATCTGCATTAAAATCTAATGTCTATACTCTAAAAAGTACGGAGAAAAGTAAAGTGTGCACTATAAAATCTCCATCAAAGGATGAACGTGGCACACATAAGGTACACAAGGTTATCAAAAGGAAGAATTACAATTATAAAGGTCCTTTGCATAAGTACAGTAAGTGGAAGATATCAGCCGCCCAGCAAGGTTGGTGTCCTCCCAAGAGACCTCCCGTCACTCGTCAAGCCAGATCAGCAACTCAGGACCAACGACCTGCTGCACGAAGGATGCCCACACGGTCAACGAACCCCTTTACTAGGACTGCGACCATCAAGAGAGGTTCCACGGAATGGACAGACTGGTGCAAGGAAGTTGCTGCATTCATGAGGAACAAGTCTTATATCAACTTTTTTATTCTAACTCCCACCCTTCAATAAAATCGAACCAAACTGGTTTTAAATTCCCCAGTGTATATGCTGTGAAAAAAATTTTGAGAGGAAAGGGGTCAGCCACTGAAAAAAAACGGCATACTGTTGTTTTATATATTTTTTGAAGGGGACATGTAGTGAATAGAAAAAAAAATACATACTAACTGCAGATAACAACTAACTAATGTACTAACTTCACAAAACATAACACATGTGAATGAGGGAGAGCAGATACAAACAGTCAAGATATGTCATGCTGTGCAATTGTATTGACACTTTTAACTAAAATAGATTTTCTAGGGCGCAGTTGGCCAGCCCAGTATCCGCAACTCTGCAAATCCACTGTTTCATGGTGTCACCTGGATTCTTCGGGGTTAGTTTTGTAAAATTGGAGTGGCGTTTTTCTCCCACACAACGTGTGGAAGGTTGTTTTTTTTTTTTTGGCTTTGCCACCCATTATGTAAAAAGTCAGACCAGCACGCGTTTTCAATTAGTTAACTGAAGCCGTTCAGACCTCAGTTACCAAATTTTTTTTCGAGGGAGGCCAATGTAAGGTATACATGAGATTCGATTCACTAAAATCGAACTTTTGAGTGAATAAATTAAAGAAGTTGCTTGAGATATGCTAATTTCGGCATACGCGCTTGGTATAAATACCAAGCAGCTTGATTAAGTTGAAAGGTTGTTAAGGTTGATAGATAGGCGAGAGGGAGCTACGAGGTAAGCAGCTCCAGGTGTTAACCGGCGCTTGTGCTTAGCAGGCCCAAAGTTTACGTGGCAGAACTGCTGGTTTGAGTCTCTGCTGGTTTGTGAGTATTGCAAAGTGTATTTTTATTGAATGCTAATATATATTCCGTACAAGTAGTACGTATGCTTATTGCTGTAAAAGCAAATTCTATATGTGCAACGAATTCAATAAACATTGTTTCGTGTATAAACTGTGTTTGTATCAAATTCATTTAGCGTGCCACTTCAAATTATATACACCCAAGTGTGGGTAGAAGTAAGCTATACTCTATAAAGGATAAAAATAATTTATTGGGGCCGAGTGATGCCGATTAAGTTCTTTCTCTAGGAAAGATTAAATGGAATTTTACAGTTATATGATTTTAATATGTTCTATGTTATATAATAATTGATCTACAACTTTTAAGCTTGCTGATTCATATTTTGTGAGAACATATATAAAAAGGACATTATTTTTTTTGTTACAATTACCTCTAAAGAATGTGCTATGCAAAAGGTCATATGATGATCGTATGAATTCATTTCTTACTTGTGGATGAAGGTAAAATTTCCTCGAAATGACATGCAAGTAATTTCCCTTTCTAATGACATGTTAATAACATTTTGAAATGTTTCTTGGGAGTCGCAGCAAATCTCTAGTACATTTTATAAGTATGATAGTTATAAAAGTGAAAGGCTTATAAAGGCACATAAAAAGGTTTATTTTAGAATATCAGTAACCTATGACGCTGTACAATTGAAATGCTCCTTAAAAAAACAAAAGTACAACTAAAATGGTAAGAAGATCTGTTGATGGTACAAAAGAGGAATACGTAAAACGGGTAATCCGATACCCAGAGACATTACACCCTGAAACAGGTAGCTTTTTAACCTGAAGCCGAATTTTACTTTGATGGTGTAAATTTCATTATGATTAACGATAGAATTAGCATTAAATATGGTTCAAGACAAGAATTTCCTTCTAAGATGAACATTCTCTCTGGGGAAAAACCCATTATTTACTAACGTTTCCTTCAAAGAAATGGTTACTAAAGCGGGGTATTTTTATGGTAACGATACTCAAAATTTTATTTCAATAAAGTACTTAATTTATGAATTTATTTTTTAAGTTAATTCATTAGTTCTTAGACACAAGGTGTAGTTTGCAGCTTATATTTTATGACATAAAATAATCAAGTTTATATAACATGCAAGAAGAAACGGGAAAATGCTTGCATGTGTGTGAAATCATCAACAAAACTCTAAAACTGACACTTACACAACATAATCGCATAGTCCTTCACTCCGTACGAAGAGGCAATTTTCATTTTCCATAGACTGTAGAAAAGTTGGAAGTAACATAAACATTATGGATGTTCTATAAATGAAGGCTAAAAGACTTGCATCGTTTGCGTATTTATTCAGAGAGTGTACAAACCTCTCCTTATCCCATACGATTTACGTTTCACATCTTAATCTGTGAAAGCTACCCCAAACCCACCGAAAGTTATGTGTGAGAATGAAGTTAGTGAATAAAATTAAGATAGTCGATGTAAAAGCAAATTAATTGCACCAATTAAAACGGTTTTTTGGTCATGTGTTCATCGATTGTCATTTTGAGCAGACAATTTCAAATAAAACACATGATCTATGTCATACGTGAGACACCTGAGATGTAAACTTTTTCATTTATAGATAGTGACCGCTAATTACGATGAAGAATGTGAACGCCTCCCTTTAATTCTATACCAGTTCAAAAGAAATAAAGAAATGCCCCAGAGAGAGCTAACAAAGGTATAAATAATTACTTTTAAAAACTTTTCTTTATTTAACAAGCATTTTAAAGACTTTTTTTCAACATTTCTTTAATAGTTGATCATGTCCGACCACTGTTCATACATATCTTCCTCAAATAAAATTCTATTACTCTCATTTCATAATGAGTAAATTATTTATTGGCTGATATTATTTTTCCCTCATTAAAAGTTTTTTCATATTTCTATAGTGCTATAAGCATTTAAAAGTTATGGAAGAGTACGAATATTTTTTTTCATAAATTCTTATATGGATAGCTTCTAACTTATAAATTTATAAATCAAACATAAGTTGAAGATCGCTAAAATCTCACAAAATTATTTAATACTTTTCTTTAATTTCAGATATTGCAAGCCTTTTAATGTTTTCCTCAACTGTAAAGTTGAGATTCCTTAGTACTATCTTTACCCCAATATTTGTAGTTTGGAATAAACGCAATGAGAAGTCGACATAATTAAAGCAGTTAGAACCAAATATAATTACCCAGATTGCAACCTTTAAATACCAAATATAACTCGCCAATTAGAAGGATACACCACAAATGGTCAAACCTTATCTCCTATGTAATATACGAGGGTGAGTCAAAAATTTTTTACATTTTCGCCATAACATGCCTTGAAGGTTATATAAGTAGCGTCTGCGCTCGCATGCATTGAGTTGGTGCTTCTGTGGACTTGTGTGCGTCAGTTTCCTGCCAGATACGTCAGAGTAACCATGTCAGCTCTGCTATCAATTTGCACCAAAGAGGAACAACGAGCTGTGATCTGATTTTCGTGGTTGGAGGGTAAGAAAGGTGCTGAAATTTAGCGGACACTTTTATCACTATACGTGGACAGTGCATCGTAAAAGCGTTTTTATGTGGATCAAAAAGTTCAAAAGTGACTGGACAAACGTAACACAAAAAGAGGGAGTTGGACGCCCTTCAACCTTGACCACGCATGACAACATTCAACAAGCTACTTTGTAGAAAGATGGTTATGGCGGACAGGCGAGTGACTATAAATGAGGTTGCGTCTTCTTTAAACATCAGTCATGGTTCTATCAATCAAATCATCCACGACGAGCTCGGATTCCGTAAAGGAAGTTTTGAGAGGTCGTCGATTTGCCTCACACGTAGACGTTCGGAATGCGGTGCTAAAGTGGCTTCAAGACTAACCGGAAACCTTCTTCCTGGAAGGCATACGAAAGCTTGAGGCTCGCTGGACAAGTGCATTCCTAAAAGAGGAGATTATGTCGAAAAATAATGTCAATGTTGTACACCTATCTTTGTTTAATAAAGTTGTAGAAAGAAAAGTACAAGTAATTTTTGACTTACCCTCGTTATCTATCTCCCTTCACCTCCGGTAAATACTATTATTCTTCCTGATTCTTATGCAATTTATAACGTCATTGGCGTTATTCGTCACATCTGGCTTCTACTCCGCAAGCTCTTTCTTATATATTGGAAATGCCAAAGCAGAACCTCTTGAGTCCCAAGACATATTAAACTTATTCATTTAGTAAATCTAGCTTTTACATGCTTCTACACCATAATATTTCTTAAATTTTGTTTTCACTGGCTTTCTTTTTCTTTCCAGCTCATTTGGTTGAGTGTGGTAAGAGGTGATTGCTTAGGATATTTAAAAAAAAAACACGATAAGAAAAGAAAAAAATTTGAAAAATAGCTTAGTAACTGAAAATAAGGCAATAACCTCACAAACTTCTTAAACAAAATTAAATTAGGTACTTATCGCCATGTAGTCAATCTTAGAACTCAAAAGACGTTACACCGAATCTGAGGAGGTCTACTTGCTCCAAAAATACGTAAAGAGCAAACTGGCTTCTCTTACATGAAAATTAATTAACAGTGGCTAAGATTTAGCAAAACAAAGGCTTTTTGCATCCATTTTTGCAATGGCCAAATTACAAGTGAAATAAATTAGCATTAATGAAATTCTAGACACCACGTTTCTGCTAAATGAATTATAATAAGTGGTGATAATCGATGTGTCTATGGTGGGTGGTTGCAATTCAGTTTAAAAACATCACATAAGACAGACGCGATAGTTTAGTCATAGCAGGGAACAGTATTGATTAATTAATGGGGAACTCATTGCCATATTTTGCCCATTATAGAAGCTCCGATAATTATGAAATTTGCTGCGTAATATTACGATGCGCTTAGACTGCGAGTGAAAAATGTGCAATAGATGGAAATTTGGGGCGCTGAAATTTTATTAACTTCTTATTCAGACATAATGGCACTTTTTACAGATACTTTGGAGGGTTTTTTCTAGCGCGCTGATAAAATATTATTAGAAAGATAGAAAAATGTGGGAAAGTTATTTTTAAACTAAATACTTCTTAAACAGATGTGGATATTTTAGAGACAGTGAATTTAATGACTACTTGTCGTGGATTAAGAGAAAATTTTAATTTATTTTTAAATATTTTTAAGAATTTATTAGACTACGAGTATGTTTATTCAAGAATATTTAACGTGTTCAAGTTTCAACTAATTTTACGAGAGCCTTTTCAAACCGTCGCTTTACATTAGATTACGTAGCTTAGATATAAATAAATCTATGTGTGTTAGAATGTGCTTTAAAACATTTAGCAAATGAAACACTGAAATATTCGGCTGCTTGGGTTATGAATTCCATTCAAGAAATACGGTTGCTGCTATAGAGTATGTATGCAAAATTTCCTTAAATTTCCTTTCACATAAAAAAACACGTTTTGTATGTTGAAGTCTCACAGGAAATGTTTGTTGTGTTCATTTAAGATAAGACAAACAAGAGACATGGATTTTGTAAGCTACTTTTCGTGGAGAACTTTCATATGAGATGGGCATCATATTTTATTATTCGTGGAAAACTTTTGGTTCACTTGGGAAAATGCTGAGAAATCATTTGGGTTCATTAAAGCATTTTATAAACTTTATTTCATTGACGGAATTCATATGTAGCATAAGGCTCGAGGCAGCCTATCGGTAGTTCGTCGGCTCTCGGTACTGAGGGTGCTCGGATCGAATCCCGATAAGCGCCGGTAAATACCTTCGTGTCTAGGCCGGATATGGGCACTTTAAATCCGTAGACCGGAAAGTCCTTCTATGAAGTCAGGGGATGGGGAATGTACGATACCCCCAGATGCTACCCCTGGAGGGGGGGGGGGGGTGCTCGGTCAAAATTGGGGTGGCACTTAGCCAAGACGGACTCCGACCCTTATGGTGCTAATATAAAACGGAGCCGCACTGCTCAGCCCGAAGCCTATATGGACCTGGTCTGGAACTTCCGGCCAGAACGCATTAATAACAACAAGATATATAGCATAATGATTTCAATAGATACTTTTGTTCTAACTTTAAAATTTTGGCTACTTATAATGTTTAGTTTCCTTGCCATCTTCACCAAATCTTCCAGATTCTTTTTCTCCGATTTTCTTACCACACATAGTCGAATCTAATTATGTACAATAGGGAAAACAAGCAGAAAGGTAAAGTATGCTTTAACCTCAGCCATTCGGAATGTCTTTTGCTGTGCCATAAGTTTCATTTCGTCCTTCCACAATGCCAGTTGTCCATTATGGAAGCTTATCAGCATCGAATCCGACGACTCCGAATGCCCTTAGCGTTGACATGAACATCCATGTCAGCAAGTCGAAATGTCATTTACGCTATATATGAATTTTTTTGCCTGTCAGCCATTGCAAAACATCTGCCAACCATTGGTGGAAAGTCGCCTTTTTCTTTTCTTGACAAAATTAAGTAGTAATACCGCCATTTTTTATTATACGGGCATTTTTTTCGATAGATATCGCAGTTTAAAATATTTGAACTGTAATACTTTACAAATTGTAAGAATAAATTTTATGCAAATAATAAAGTCTAATTTTTTCATCTCCTCATAAAAAGGGGTTATTTTAAAATCACTCATAACAAATTGTGTTTATAATTATCAAACTTGTGGAAAGAAACTTTGAAATATTAATGCAGAGCAAATTGTTATAAGCTTAATATGTACAAATTACTACAGAGAAACTACCATTACTTTCTTTAGGTATTACAAATAAGAATTATGGGGTTTATACTATGTATAGGGTTAGTTGGGGTAGTATATTGGTATCAATGGTAAAAATAACGCATACTTTTTGTGAATAGACTAGGCTTTAACTTTTATATAATGAAGAGGGAAATCCTATATTCTTTTTAACCCTATAGAGGGTATCTGAGGAAATATATTGAATTCAGTGCAATAATAGTATGCATGTCTTGGGGCTGGGTTTAACTATAACCATTATCTTCTCAGCAAGATATATCTACTCTACACACTAAGGACTGCACTGTTCCATATGCATAATTAATTATTCTATATTGTCCCAATCCTTAACAGTACAACTGAAGTATACATGCTTACGTCTTTCTTTAAATATCAGTATGAAATATTAGGAAATGTTGTGAAACATTATAATACATTATTATTTTCCCGTTTATATTCAGGAATAAAAACTCTGAATATTATTTTTTTTTATTTAACAATTACTTCTGAAACTTTACTTTGTTGGAAATGTTCATTATTTAAAAAGCGATTATTAAAGTCAAACAAAAAATACCGAGAAATTCTCTTATTTTTTATAAACATTATTTTTTGTAATTATATTTAAAATAATTTTTACTTCAATCTACAAATGATAGAGATAAACCAGCACAAATTTGTTCAAAGTAACAAAATATAAATTCGTTAAAGAAACAAGAAATTTATTTGTTAAACGGGAAAAAAAATTAAAGAACTGTTTTTTAAATACAAGGAAAAATTTGTTGACAGTAATTCGCTAGCAATTTTGGCTGTTCCGATAAAAATTTCATCAAATTAAGAATGTTTTTTTCTTCCGCTGTACGTGGTGACGAGTCATTACGCTATCTAATTTAGAATAAATATTCTCTCTCGTGAAAAGCATTTTTACGATCTTATGTATATCGTCTTGTCTATCCTTTTTCTAGAGCAAAAGTACTCAGAATACATTGGAAAATTATCCCCGGGGAATGAGAAGAAATAGGCCAGATGAATCAAAGGTCGGGGTGTAATTGGTGCTGTTGCCGGACTAGGGTGAATTCTTCGGTTTTTTATTTGTGGAAGAATGCTTTGCTCTCTGCTAAGATATTTAACCTCTTTCACTCTTCAGTTTCTTTTTCCAAACAGAATAAAGACTCAGATGAATAAAACTGTTCTATGTTTATTTCGCCAGAAATGTTGTTACTTTAATGTGATGTAATTTAGTGTATTTAAATAATGATTGAATTCAAGATTCATATAAATTTAGAAACCACGTGAAATATTTTCTCGTGGACGAAAGAAATGATAATTAGTAATACTACTTTTAAAGCTTGCTTTTTTTAAGAAGTTAATTCAAATATTGCGCAGTAAAATTAAATAAAAAGCCACTTGAAATCGAGTGAGGGTATTACATACAGGCACCTCATATGAACCTTATATGGTAATTGCTTAAAATATTATGTCTATGTTTTCACTACCTTGTGAGATTCATTAATGATGTAAAATTAACCAAACTTGTCCGATAAACCGGAAATAAAAGATCAAATACTGAATAAAATTAAGATAAAATGCGAACTAGCAAAGTCAAACTAAAGTGCTAACCATGAAACGTGACTGTTAATTATTAAAGCCATCAACATTTTCTATTACCACTTATTACCTCTTTTACACAAGTCACACCAATGTTAGAAGGGGATTTTTCAATGGGATTTTAAAACTCTGAAGAATTCACTATAAATAACTGAAAATGAACCTATTTTCACGATTTTCAATAGCATATTCAGCTTTTTTCTCAGGAACAAAATAAGAGAACTCGCCTACACAGGATGCCAAGAAAGGCAAATTGGCCATTAGCCTCTCTTGGCTTACTATTCAGGCCTTCTACAAAAACACCTGCATGTGTGGGAGTGCTCAGGAAGACAGTGAAAGCAAAATGACCATTTGTCTGTCTTGGCTTACTTTGTACGCGTTCTAAAAAAGTATCTGCGTTTGTGGTAGTGATTGTCCAGTGAGAAATATTATGAACTTTCTTCTAGACAAAATATCAAAGATTAATTCTCCATTAAACATTTGAACAGGAAGTTTGTATTTATCCCTATCTTCATAATCCTCATTTTAAAAATGTTCTTTATAACAAATGAAATTATATTTATACCGACGTGTGGGAGTGTAATTACCGTAAAATCTCGACTATAATACGCACCCGAGTATAATACGCATGCTTGATTTTGCGCGAAATTTTCGGAAAAAATTAAAATTCGACTATAATACGCACCCCTAACTTTTCAATATTTTATTTAAAAATTGCACAAATAGCAGAAGTAAAATTTGTAATAAAAAGAAACGAAAACATTAAATTCAGAAGAAAAAAACTTAAATTTGTATTCAAAACAAACGATACTGGCAATTTATCAGTCTTAATCACTTTCACTAGAATACAGCTCATCTTTTGCTGCTGCGTCCATGTCATAAGTATTGGTACCGTCGTAATATATATCACCATCATCATCCTCATTTGATGACAACTGATCATCCTCCCATAGTATGTCGTTCTCACTGCCGTCTCACGTTTAACAATTGATAATTTGTCTGCTGCCGTATAGGACCGTCTTGAAGAAAATTTGAGGGAAAAAAATAAAATAAAATAATTTTTTGCACTTGAAACAACCGGGAACTATGACTATTTCAAGGGACCTGTTATTAAACGAACGCGTGTGTGATACGTACTGTTAGTTCCGTTTATTTAAGAGAAATACCTGCTTAGTAAACGGGTGGATGAATCACGGATTGCAGATGCTCACGCACCCGTGTTGCGACAATGACTTACAGCTGCTGTACGTTCGTTTATCCAATGTTTGAAACAACTTTTTTTTTGTACGCGAGTATAATACGCACCCTCATTTTTGCGGACTAAAATGTGAAAAAAAAGTGCGTATTATACTCGAGATTTTACGGTATCCAGTCACATATATAATACACTTTTTTGTGAAAGATAAAAAAATTATTTTACTTTAGCTACTTGAATGGGGTGTTCAACATAATCTTACTCAGAAATTGACACAAGAAGTAATTTTCATATTACTTTCAAAAACATTCGTTTCATGTGAATGGCAAAATGTCCATTTTCGTGCCTTTGTTTAACTGTGTAGGTATTCTTTTATTTTGTTGTGAGGAGAAATGTGTACTTTTGCTTTCTAAATTCTTGAACCGAGTTTAACCTTCACTTATCTATCGCTAGTACTTTAAGGTTTTTCTAATCCCTGACTATTTTCACTTCTTTTGCTTTTTCTAATCCCCAAAATGCGTTTTAGACGTATTTTTTTTCATCACGAATTTTAAGCTTGAAAAGCAGGCGGAATGTTCCAGCCTTTAATTTGGTGCTCAAGGGCGTATGAAGTGATATATTTTTGCACCTTGAAACTAAAGGAAAAAATAACGTGTTACGTTTTTTGACACCTTGAAACTAAAGGAAGAAATGACGTGTTACCCCAGATTTCTGTTCGACTTTTAGATCAGAGCTTATTGCTATCAAGAAGGGCTTGCAGTATGCGTGTCAAGTTGAGGATCAATTTCATGATGTTTGGATTTTAACTGACAGTTGAGCTTCAATTCAGCATCTCTCTAATTGGACTATTATTGGGGACCAGACTAGCCTGGACATCTCAGATCTTCTTGACCGGCTTTCATCTGGACACACTATTCATTTTCAGTGGATCCCTTCCCATGTTGGGATTGACGGTAATGAAAGGGCCGACTTTTTAGCCAGGACTGCTGCTGAGGAGTACGTGAGCCCTAGTGAGACTCTTACGTTTAGAGAGATTTACTCCCTTAAGAAGATAGAACAAAACCATCTTTGGCGAACTCCTCCTTGCCACCCATGGTACTTCGGAAGAAGTCCGGGTGAGTCTTTCCAGCTCAAGCCCAGAAAATATCAAACAGCCTTCTCGCGCTTCATGAATGGTTATATTAAAGCACTCACTTTTCGACAGGGTCAGAAGATTTTCCCGGAGTGAGACTGGTGCTCGGCAGACATGGCCTCCCCTGCCCATCTTTTGGCTTGTTTGGCTTTTACAAAGGACGAGGTCTTTAGGGACCCTCTACTGTTTTTAAACTTTTTAGATATTTTTGGTTTCATGGAGATTGTCTAGCCTTGCTAGACAATCTGGGATTAGTTTATATATTAAAAAAAGTTATCAATGTTTTCCAAACTAAAAGAAAGCGGAGAAAATAAGTCTTAACTACTCAGAGGATTAATGAATTTTATTCGTGGTAGATTTGTATTGTTATACAGTTACTTGAAAGCAAGAATATTTTGAGAATGGAATAAGCAGTTGCATCAAGAAGAACTAAAGAAGAGACGATATTTCGAAAGAAAATATGCAGCGACTTGACCTGTGAAACATGTATAAGAAGTAGAGTCGCTAAGAAATATAGAACCGCTCACTCTTTGTTTGTTGAAAGGAGTTCAACAAACACTTACTGTTAATGTAATTCCATATATGAAAATGACTTGTCAGCTGGAATACTGCCCGTCAAAAGATTATAGATGCTTTGTTCAACTGCATCTTAATTAAAAGGAGACAATACTTTCGCGTACTTGAATCCTTACAAGAATCAAGATATGATACGATTATTGTATTTCCATTAAAAGCCAGTAAGAGTAATAATTTTATTTTTAATTTTATGATAACCTTGGTATTTCTTTCTAGTGGGTTATCTGAAGTGGCTTACAAGTAAGCCACTAATATCCCTCATATGTGTGTTTTTTAATGACAATCCCAATGACAGCTTTTTACAGAAGATACCTTACCCGTTACGCTAGTCTTTTTTTTTATTCACCCCACAGAGCGTTTACAATTACCTATAACCTTTACAAAAAATTAATAATGAGGCAGACAAACAAATCCTTAGATTTAAATCTTAGAAAAGGTATCACAATGTGCGGACTTAGTTAAGGATGAGATATTTTAGGATTTAAGGATTTCAAATACGGGTAAGTATAATTTTACAAAACTTTTAATCTCAAAAATTCCATCATTAATTGGTTAAAGGTGGCATCTAGGGTTAAATTTTTGAACTAACCCATTCCCAGGCACCTTAAACTTTTACAAACATACTACGCATTTCAAGTATATAAAGTATTATCCTATATCTACGCAATTACACTCAAGAGCCAAAACATTATGACCACCCCTACATTTTGCAATGAATTCGTCTGGATGATGTGGAAGGCACGTGATCAGGTGGAAATGGTATTTAACTGCTGCTGGAGAGTCTGAAGAATCATTCTTTCACTTACTTCTGTGTGTGATGGGAAAGGCTCCGGATCTAAGCGACTTTGATAGATGGCAGATTGTAATAGCTCGAAGGCTCGGAACAAGTATTTTCGAAACTGCACGACTCGTGGGTTGTTCGCGACCTACAGTTGTTAGTACTTATGCAAAGTGGATTAATGACGGTGAAACCAGTAGTAGACGACATGGTGTTGGACGTCCACACGCTATCAAAGAAAAAGGTCGTCGGAGACTGTCTCGCATGGTGAAGCAAAACCGGAGCCAGACAGTGGCTCAGCTGACAGCCCAATACAATGCAGGGCAAAGTAGAATAGTATCGCAGCACACTGTTCAGCGGACACTGTTGGATATGGGGCTACGCAGCAAACGTCCCACTCGTGTGCCTTTGCTGACCAAGCGTCATCGCCAACTGCGCCTGCGCTGGGCCCGTGAACATCGCGACTGGTTCATGGATCAGTGGGAGAGAGTTGCCTGGTCAGATGAATCACGGTTTGTCATTCATCACGCCGATGGCCGTGTCAGGATACGCCGTCTTCCAGGAGAACTGTTGCTCCCTCAATGTACAGTAGGTCATACACAGGCCGGTGGTGGCGGTATTATGCTTTGGGGGACGTTCTCTTGGGCGTCACTGGGACCCGTGGTTGTGGTAGTGCAGACCAAGAATGCTACAGGGTATCTGAACATCATTGCGGACCAGTTGCACCCTTACATGGCCTCTGTTTTTCCAGCTGGAAATGGAATGTTCCAACAGGACAACTCCCCGTGTCACAAGGCTAAAATTGTGTTGGAGTGGTTCCAGGAACATGATGCTGCATTCCAGTTAATGCCCTGGCCGCCTAACTCACCGGATCTCAATCCGATAGAACACATTTGGGATGTCATGGGACAGCAGCTCAGAGTTCAAAGACAACCAATTCGCAATATCTCGGATTTGGGTGACCGTTGCTTAAACATCTGGTACAATCTGTCTCCGGCCATCTACCAAGGACTTGTGGCATCCATGCCAAGGCGGGTTGAAGCTGTGTTGCGCGTCAAAGGTGGGCCAACTCGTTATTGACATGTGGTCATAATGTTTTGGCTCTTGAGTGTATAATCAATTATAATCAATATGTATGTACTGATATAATATTGTCATGTTATCCATACAGTCTGTAGGGAGGCACAATTCAGGTGAAGAATCCCTTGCAAGTACTTTCCATGATATGTCTGTATGTGCGGGTTGTTTATTGGGTTGAGTGCTTAGTTCTCTATTCCTAGGTGAAAAGAACAGAAGCTTAAACGGAAATCTGTGAAATGAACTTAGTTCACTCTCGAGGACGATAAAATTGTATCTCGGAAAATGTCAAATTCTTTACATCTTTTACAAAATTTGAATTTATTTCAGAAACGCGTGTTAACTCTATCATGAAAATTAAAATATCCTGTCAAAAAAATCAAAACATTCATCCAAATCTACCTTAGTTTTAATTAGAATGTTTACTACTGTAAAAATTATGTTTCCGAGCATGATGGTAGCACATAAAATATCTTTAAAAAGAGAGTTTAGTGATTCTTTATCTCCTCCAAAAACTTCAACCGAAATTTAATTTTAGGCACCAGATTATGTCACAATCCTCAAATAAATTGAAATCTTTTCATGGATCGTACATTTTAAATTGCGCTGCATTATGCCTATGTACATATTATCATTACTTTAAATTACTCCTGTTTCAAAATCATCGTGTTAAGCTGTAAACTTGCAGTATCAATGACAGTTTTGATTTATACCCTTAAACTAGCTCAGTTAATTCAAAATTTAATTTCAGCATTAAACTATATATAAATATAAATACTCAGCTTAATATGAATTCGGAAAATATTTGTGTAATCTGTTTTTCTGTGCATAAAAGTAACTCATACAGTTACTTTAAATCCTCATATTCTATAAATTATTAACATTTAAAAGTGTTTAAATATATACATGAGAAATGTAAATTGTTTAGTACCTCATAATATATTATGACTAGCTGAGAAATTTATACGAAATCTCTGCGTGAACTGACTAGTTCATAGTGCCAGGGTACGGTTGTAAGAGCAAAGCAAAGAAGGACAGGCTTGAGTTAACTAAGTTTAAAGGCTTGGGTTAACTAAGCTAAATTCGTATTTATAAATGAATAACTGCAACTTGTAATCTAGACCAATATACTACAAAAGCTAAATCCGAAATCTTACACAAAAATATCTCACTCCGCTGTGTTAATTTTTCTCCCTCTCTCTCTCTTGGATCTTGTTCAGGCTCTAGTTAAACATCTTCGACAGCAAAGTAACTACATGTCAGAATGTACTTGCTCCGAGGGGCTACAACTGCAACACACCAGCCAGGGACATGCTTTTGATTCCAGTTAATAATATTTGCAAACACTGGCTTCTTTTTAGCGACTGAGGGAAAGTGGTATGGGGAAACTGCGAAGAGTTTCACCAGGGCCCGATTTAGAAAATTCTTGACTATAGGCACAACTCGGGATGGGGGCCCCCTAACACTGATGTGGGCTTAAAATTTCCAAAATTGACACACAAAAAAATAATTATGAATCATTATGAAAGTACCATTTTACCAAGAATTGGCTTTTTGAAGCGTAGAAGCTTAGAACATTATCAAATAACAAAAAGCAATACAACATATTAACTTCATTATTAAAACACCAATACAATACAACCAGAAAAGCTTATTAATCCCTTATATACACTATAAAATACATATGATGAACTATACATTATAGAGTTTCTATGCTCACTTCTACCCAGACTTGGGTGTATATAATTTGAAGTGGCACTCTATTTGAATTTGATGCAAACCCAGTTTATACATGAAAGAATGTTTATTGAATTCATTGCACATATAATTGGCTTTTACAGCAATAAGCATGCGTACTACTTGTACGGAATATAAATACAGCTTTCAAGAACAATATATTTTCTATACTCACGAACAGTAAGTCAAACCAGCAGTACTGCCATGTAAACTTCTGGCCCGCTAAGCACTAGCGCAGGATAACACCTTTTCAACCTTAACAACCTCCCCTTTTTTTAATGACGCTCCATGGTATTTATACTAAGCGCGTATGCCGAAATTAGCATATCTAAAGCAGCTTCTTTAATTCATTAATTCAAAAGTTCGATTCTTGTGAATCGAATCTTGTGTATACCTTACACTGGCCTCCCTCGAAAAAAAAATTAGGTAACTGAGGTCTGAACGGCTTCAGTTAACTAATTGAAAACGCGTGCTGGTCTGACTTTTTACATAATGGGTGGCAAAGTCAAAAAAACCTTCCACACGTTGTGTGGGGGAAAAACGCCACTATCATTTTACAAAACTAACCCCGAAGGGTCCAGGTGACACCATCAAACAGTGGATTTGCAGAGTTGCGGATACTGGGATGGCCAACTGCGCCCTAGAATATCTATTTTAATTAAAAGTGACAACACAATTGCACAGCATGACATTTCTTGACTGTATCTGCTCTCCCCCAATTTATAATGTACATGTGTTATTTTTTGTGAAGTTAGTACATTAGTGGTTAATTGGTATATTGTGCAGTATGTATTTTTTTTCTAGTCACTACATGTCCCCTTCAAAAATTTATAAAACAACAGTATGTCTTTTTTTTCAGTGTCTCACCACTTCCCCTCAAAATGTTTACAGTATATACACTGGGGGAACTGCAAACCAATTTGGTTCGGTTTTATTAAAGGGTGGGAGTTAGAATAAGAAAGTTGATACAAGACTTGTTCCTCATGAATGCAGCAACTTCCTTGCACCAGTCTGTCCAATCCGTGGAACCTCTCTTGATGGTCGCAGTCCTAGTAAAGGGGTTCGTTGACCGTGTGGGCATCCTTCGTGCAGCAGGACGTTGGTCCTGAGGCGCTGGTCCAGCTTGACGATGGACAGGAGGTCTCTTGGGAGGAGGCCAACCTTGCTGGGCGGCTGAAATCTTCCGTTTCCTGTACTTATGCAAAGGAACTTTAAAATTGTCATTCTTCCTTTTGATGACCTTGTGTACCTTATCAGCGACGCATTCATCCTTTGATGGAGTTTTTGTAGTGCACACTTTACTTTTCTTCGTACTTTTGCTTGTATCGGTATTAGATTTTGATGCAGATTCTATTTTGTCAAATTTATACGCCGCATCAACGTGTTTAGTTACTGGCTTTATCTCTCTACTTGTGTCATGTTTTTCAACAAACTGACTCTGTTTTTGGTATTGGTGCTTATGCAACTTCTTGTTTACCGCCTTAATTACTTCAGTATTTGCAGTTTTAATGCTGGAACCTGAAGGCGCTTTTTCACATTTTTTATCCCCCTTAACTTTAGTTTTATCCTCTTTTGACGAAAAAGTCTCTTTGAAACTTGCGATATCAGAATCGTTATCATTTAAATTCTTTAACACTGCTTCAGTTTTAGGAAGATTAAGCTTTTCGTACTGGTGCGTTTTAATGCAACCTGCGTCTATAACTTCCGAAGCATCAGCTAAACTACTTACAGTATAACTCTGTGTCAACTTTTCATCCTGACTCTCAGTATGGTTTTCATGTACTTTATTTAAAACCATATTATCAACCTGGCCTACAGCATCCTCATTCGGATGGAAACTTGAAATAATATCATCATTACCTAGCGAGTTCCTACTATCGTTTAAAGAATTTTTATTGTCGTCAATTAATAAGTATTCACTAACTTCCGTAGCGCATACTTCGTCATCTACTAAATTTCCTTCATTAACAGATGTGTGAATATCATCTAAAATATCAGGTATAGCATCAATAGAAGTGTCAGATGATTTATTTTCTAAACCACCAGCATTAGTATCGGCACTATTTTCAGAAATTTGTACTGGAATTACCGCATCATTCCAGCTAGACTCACTTTCTTTATAAGCCACAAAAATACCCTGACTTTCACTATTCTCAAAATAATGATTAACTACTCTGACAAAATAATACATTTACCACACGTTTTCACAGGTTGAACCATATCATGTGATCAACTTGCCAGTGCAAGTAAGGTGCTTCCATATTATTTGCTTTAAGACACTATTTCATTATAACGCCGGGCGCTTTGCTATATTTTGCCTGCGGTACCTGCTTACGCGCTGCTGGTTTGACTCGCGAAAAATTTGGGCGCGCTGTATAAAACGTCTCGACCTGAATGACGTACGGGGGTGCGAAGAAATGTCTAATTGTACTTTAGCTAAAGCTTGAAGTGGTAACCTGCTGTAATTGTTTGATTATCTAAAAAATCTTGAACAATGGCGTCAAACGTTGGATAAATATGTTTTAATATTATAGCTTCCGTCAGCCCCTTCTAAATATTCCTCACACTTGGAAATCTTTTTCCGTAGCCAAATCTAACGCAGCAGACTGACCTTCATCGTTGCCTTAGCGAATAAATTTCCGCTTCAATTTCACTTTGATTAAAGGTCTTTGGAAAAACACTAAGAAACTGTTGCTTGAATGACAAATAGTCAAAAATCAGATTACTGCTTTGCATACACGTGTACCACTGATATGCACTACCTCTTAAAGCGGCTAGAGCAATCTTAAGTTTATCCCCCTCTGGGGTGCATTGTTGCTGAAAGTAATGCTCAATTTTCTTTAGGAATTGGCTTGAGGGGCCGCCATTGAAGGTGGCTTCGAATGGCGCAATTTGCTGAACCATAATTATCCGAGGAAAATTTCCAGCAGGATTTTGTTCTACAACACTCATTTTTTAAATAGTATATAAGTACTTGCAACAATTTTATCAATATAAGTACGAAGTACACAGTTTTTAATTTCAATTATGTTGTTCGTTACAAATGTAACGCTAACTACCAGGGTATATATATTTTCGGGCGCCAGTATAGAGTTTCTATGCTCACTTCAACCCAGACTTGGGTGTATATAATTTGAAGTGGCACTCTATTTGAATTTGATGCAAACCCAGTTTATACATGAAAGAATGTTTATTGAATTCATTGCACATATAATTGGCTTTTACAGCAATAAGCATGCGTACTACTTGTACGGAATATAAATACAGCTTTCAAGAACAATATATTTTCTATACTCACGAACAGTAAGTCAAACCAGCAGTACTGCCATGTAAACTTCTGGCCCGCTAAGCACTAGCGCAGGATAACACCTTTTCAACCTTAACAACCTCCCCTTTTTTTAATGACGCTGCATGGTATTTATACTAAGCGCGTATGCCGAAATTAGCATATCTAAAGCAGCTTCTTTAATTCATTAATTCAAAAGTTCGATTCTTGTGAATCGAATCTTGTGTATACCTTACAACATATAACTATACATATGATGAACCAATCAACCAATCAAATTTGAAAGGATATATAAAAAAATTGCTATTAAAAAAGGTAAAATTAAAAAAATTGAATTGGGAATTTTTTTTTTTTTTCTTCTAAAATTAAAATTTTTTGGGGGGCCCCAACATTCGTGGACCCCTAGGCCCAGGTCTACCAGGCCTAATGGAAAATCAGGGCCTCAGTTTCGCAACAGCTGGAACAAGAAAGGAAGCTTAGGTGAAAATCGGCAACTAACCATAAAATAAGGCAACCCCCTTACCTTTCAAATGGAGAAAAATTTAAGATTTTTACATACAACATGGGGATCTGCTAAAATAGAATGGAAAATGCATTGTATATGTTTTAATTGGAGTAAAACGTCCATTTCCTTACTATTCAGACAGAGTTGACCTAAAGCAGTGGTTCTCAACCTGGGAGCGCATCCTCCTAGAAAGGCGGGAGGGATATTCAGGAGGAATGGTTAGCAAAAAAATATGCGTAGAACGTATTTCAACAAGGCCTGTGAAAACAAAAATTAATTTCAGCGAACAGGTATATGATAGCTGTTTTTGTTGATTTTTGATTTATTTTATGAATGCAATGATATAGTGATGAAAACAGCATAAAGCCGTTGGAATGTTTGCTTTAAACGTACGCTTCTTTCGTAGTCGGAGCTACTTGAATCTGGGCCATTGTTTGGCTGTCTGAGCCAGTATTGTAGCGCGCTCATACATTCGTAGCTAGTACATGCACCTTGGCCGTTCTCAACTCGCACATTTTGATCTTTCTACACATTTTGATCTTTCAAATTTTATCCGGGTGTGTTTCAGACATAAGGTGGGGGGTCATCCAAAAGGGGACTTAGACATAATAAGGTTGAGAATCACTGCCTAGAGGTATGCACGGACTAAAAATTTAAATCCCGACTCGGGCCGGATTGATCTTCAACTTTACCTAGTCCGATTTGGTGTTATGCCGGTTAGTCGAGGCCCGAGCATAGCCTACAGATTCAAGCAAAGTGAAAACTGATTTTAATGATCGTTGTTCAAAATACCTGCTTAGAGTGTGTATAAAATATTAACAATTATTTTATAATATAATTATATCAATAATATTTTAAGTATTATTCCAATATTTAGCAGATTTAAAAGTTGAAATTAAAAATAAACTAGTTGGTACCTGTCAAAACATGACGGCTAGATAGTAAATAAATGTATTAATACACAAATTATACTCAACACATCATTGCCAAATTTTGAAAATCATAATAATGCGCAGAAACAAATTAATGTGTTTAAGCGGCCTCGTGCTTAGTGAGTATCTAAAGACAGATTTAAAAACGTCACTGAGTATGCACAGAATTTGTTTTTAAATTGTTGATTATCGCTAATTAAACAACGCGAAATTAACAATTTCCATCAGGTTTAATCTTATATTTCACAAACATAATTATCATAAAAATAAAAATGGCAGAGTGAGATCTAGAGAGATTCCTCAGAATACACGTGTTTATCATTAAAACATGTCACTGAGCATGCACAGAAACAGTAAGCTTTTAAAGCCAGATTGAAACATGCCACTGAGAATGCGCAGAAATCAATTTTTAATTGCAAATTATCGCTCATTAATAGAAACTGCGATTACAAAAACCAAATTTGACAAATCTACAGATTACAATATTTCGTTTAACACCGAAATGAAGTAAATTGATGCAGTAGTTTTCTCTCACGGACTGCCCAAATAGTCGGCTTAGCAACTTAAATATATAAATAAAGTGTTTATTTTTTTATAAATCAACGTTAAATAAAAACTAGACAAACTCTGTAATTAGTATTTAGTAGAATTTCATTTTCAATTTTCAAATAAATGTAAATATCTTCCAGCTATTTAAATTATCATTTTGTTTTCATAAGTTCATGTTCGTTTACCCTTTTTAAAACACCAAGAGGTAGCTTTTCTGAAACGAAATATCTCAAACTACTACTTAAGACTTTGAAAATAGCACCACTTATTTATTATAGATTTTTTAATCTTAAGTTGTCCTGGCGGACCACTCCAAAACACTAGAAAAAATTAACTCGACCCGGCAGTAAAAAAAAAAAAACTTAAGTCCAGCCTGTGCGCCGGTCCATGCCGGTCTCGGGTTGATTCTCATGTCATAGATCGAAAATGCCAGAAAAAGATAACAAATTCCACAATTAGAAAAGTCCTAGATTAGTTCTCTGTCAGAAAATACTCGTATTCAGTAATCATGGACTATATTTTAATAGAGATCGTATTAAGGCTGCTATGTACTAAGAAAAAAATAGTATTTCCCTTTTCCTCTTCTTGCAGACTCTTGTGGTGGGAGGAGTCCAGTTGACAGTTCAAGAATTCCACCCACCCCCCCTTAGGATTGACATTTTGAGGGATTGTAATGGCTCTCTCTCTATAGGGGGGTTAAGCGCTGCCCCCAAATTGTTTATTTAAAATATATTTTTGTCAACTATTTACTGGTACATAAATACTGATAATCAAATAAAATTGGTATTGTCAGATAGCCTGAGCTTTTTTGCAAAGCGCTACAGGATTCATTTTACAAGAGCGTTTAAAACACACTATACCAGATTTTTCCCCGAACAATTTAAATTTTAAAATATTAATTGCATTTTTTTTAAAAAACGAAAAATGTATACAAATGTAAAATTTCTATCTATATGACGGAGTACATTTTCTTAAAAAAAATCTTTGAATCCAAGTCGGCAATCCATGGAGAAATTTTCTCCTTAGGTTAACATTGAGGTGGGCGAATCCAATGGGGTTAGTACATAGCAGCCTTAATGAAAGCAATGTAGGTCCACGACTGCTGAATCATTATAAAAACTTTGCATTTAAAAGGAATGTTTTCCAATATCGTTAACCTATATATATAAAACAGTTCCGTAACTGACTCATTCATTCACTGACTGACTGACTGACTGACATACAACGCACAGACCAAACCGCTGGACTTAAAGGGCTGAAATTTGGCATGGCGATTCTTCTAATAGTGTAGGGGTGCACTAAAAAAGATTTTTCAAAAATTCTTCTTAGATTTTTTTAAATTAAATTTTTAAGCTGTTCTTAAACTTTTTTTACGTTTGCATTTAAAATAATACATTGAGGGTTATAAAATTTATATCACGAGAAAGATCATAAAAATTCCTTCAAAATGACACCTTTTTCGAATTTTTACCTTCATTTCCTGATTTTTGGGGAATTTTTAAAGATTAATTTTTAGAATTTAATTTATTAAATGTTGATCACGTGATTTCTTTTTCTGGTACTTTCAATAAATTTATCGTCACGTGCGTAACAACTAAATAGACAAAAAAAATATTTTTTTCTCTTTCTAATGCAGCAGACGATTGGATATTATCCAAAAAAAATGCATATCCCTTACGATTTTTTTATAAATATATATATATAGATATTTATATATTTTACATCAATTGTATACATTGATCATCGCATTTATTATAAATATATATATTTATTTTTTGGCATAAATTGCATACGTTGACCGTTGTATTTAATTTAAATGTACTCCGTAGCGAAGCGCGGGTTTTCAGCTAGTACAATAATATATTTATAAAGTATAAGCACATGCTTGAAATCCTAAATTTTTTTGGTAAAATTTTTAAATAATTTGATATTCTGAAAATATCCGTTCAAAATTTCCTTATCATGCTAACATTTAACGTTATGAAAAACTATGAAAAACTGTGAAAAATATTTTCCTTTATGAATTGTATATCTCTCCCTTTCTTACGATAGGTTTTAATACCGAAGTTGCACAAACAGCATTCTCGCTTGCATTGTAAACAGTTGTAAAAAGATTTTTTAGCTATTGCCTGGTGCCTAGTCTTAATCTTAGTGGCATATTTTCAATCAGAAGAAATGGCTTGTATTAATAAGTGTTATCTGAATCTATTCGAAAACTAAAAGCTTTTTAAATATTAAAAGAAGGAAAAATTATTCAATTTATAAGCAGCTATTTATAATTTCATGAAAATCTTATATAGCTATTAATCGGTCATAAATAGTATTTGTCACATGTAGTAAAATTATACTCAAGAAACATATTTTAAAGATTTTGATTAAGGTAATATATATATATATATATATATATATATATATATATATATATATATATATATATATATATATATATATATATATATATATATATATATATGTATGTATATATATATATATATATATATATATATATATATATATATATATATATGTGTATGTATCTATATATATATATATATATATATATATATGTGTGTGTGTGTAAGTGTAAGTAAGTAAACTGATATGAAGCTATGAAAATATTTTTCTCTACCTGAATATTAACTGGGAATGTAGACTGCGCATAAATCATAGTATGCAATATTATATTATTCAGTTAAGTTATAACGCATGAAAGTAATAAGTCGAAAAGGCAGAGTGACAAAATTACAAGATTATTTCGGATATCACTTCATGCATGAATTCTAATGGACAGTCGCTGATTAAATAAATACGTTCATGGAATTTCAGGATGGGATGTATTGCTTCATTAAGGGAAGGATTGCGCACAAGTCTTGCGAAGTGCAGGAAAATATATTCAAATTATGAAAACTTTCCCCTTTGTACAAAAATGATAGCTTCTCGTCGCACCTTGTAATCGGATATATGTTTAATATATAGTCGTAAGTATATATATAATTCTTCATTATAAATAGTTCAATCGCTCAAGCCATGTTTATATGTACCTAACAGTTGTCGTATATTATTATTCGTATATCACATTGAAATTGTTTTAATAATACTCTAATATGTTGTTAGTATTGAAAAATAAATAATCTTAAGAAAGCAATTCGGTTAAAAATGGCAATGTGCTATAACAAACCAAAATTCATTCTTGTGTATTCTTAGCCATAATTTTGAAAATAGTTTTCACATAATAGCCTCTAAAACAAATGCATTTGTCTACTACATTCTTGTAAAACACTAGCGTAAACAAAGAGCTTATCTTCTTCAACATTAGGGTATAAAGTACAGTTATCTACCGCGGCAGAAATTTTTAAGATCCTTATTTGTTTTGATACAAAATGAAAACTGAAAAATTTGCAAGCAACATCTTAAAGACTGCCTGGAGCAGCTCTCTGGCAAAATATACGAATGACAGACAAACTATAAACAGTGAAGTCCTTATTTCTAAGAAACCTTTCTTTTCTCTTCTATATGTAGTTTCTATTCTTTTATTCCGGCTTTTACAAGCCTTTTGTTCTAAATCCATAATTTTTCGTAAGCCCCTTGTGCACTCGTTTAGAGTATAAGTTTTACTAATTTTAGCTTTCTAAGTAAATGACAAGATTCAATAAAACTACAGCATATTATTTACATACACCGCCGGGAGAGGTTGCATTGAATTCTGTTTTTGTTCATCAAATAAGTTTTGAATCCACATCCTTGGACTCGTTCAGTTATGTTATTTATTTATTTATTTGTGAGTGCATGTGTATTTAAATAGAATTTCATATTTTCCCCTATACAGGTCTTTTATCACAGGCAGTTATGTTTTCATTTTTACAAAATATTACATTGAATTCTGTTTATGTTCATCAAATAAGTTTTGAATCCACAGTCTTGGACTCGCTGAGTTACGTTATTTATTTATTTATTTATTTGTGTGTGCATGTGTATTTCAATAGAATTTCATATTTTCCACCATCCAGGTCTTTTGTCACAGGCAGTTATGTTTTCATTTTTACAAAATACTATTTTAGTGTTTCACAACAGTACAGTAACAACATTAATACAGCTATTTAAAAAACTCTGAACGGTTAATTCAAGTATTTTATTAAAGTGTTTGCCTCTAAAATATAAAGTATTTCTCTTCATCTTTTCTTTTATTCACTAAAGTATTTAAATTCATAAAAACTGTCTATTAATAAATTTGTTTATGTTACACCTACGGTAACTTTATATAATGTCTAAGTATATTTATGGCTAATTTCATATTTAACATTCTTTTATCGATTTAAGTTCAAACTAAATTTTCTGCAACTAAAAAAAGATTTTGACACGAATGAACAAAATGATTGAACTTAACTGACTGACTTTACTGACTTTGATAACTATACTGACTTTGAAAATTGCATCGTTCTAGAATTTATATGCATTAGGGGATTTTTATAAAATTACATACTTGAACTACATTTCTCACTAAAGAGTTGAAGCTAAATTCTTTAAAAAGTTCCAACATCACAGTTCTCGAACTTTATCCACAATCAGTAAAAAATATTATCATATATTCTCTCCAGTTAAGGAAGGAAACATTCAATTAAAAATAACCAATAATGTTTCGAAAGTCCGTTTATACGTATGTGTGTCCGTATATGTGTTAGTATTATTGTATGCACGCTGGGAACAAAGAGGCAGAAAACACCACAGCAAAATTATTCAACACTTATTCAATTATTCAACAGTTTGAAAAAAGTTGTTCAATTTTTTTTCAGGATATCAGGAAACAGGTGTGAAATCTTACAACAAATGTATTTATTTCAACTAAGTTCAGCTACTTTTCTCTAACTATCACTCAGTTCTCGTATTAGTTACAAAGGTAGATAAGCTGATACATTTAGATAAATTGAAAGCTCTTCTACTGGGATATTTCGAAATTCTTTTCATTTATACACAGCTTCTACAAAGGGGCACACTTCCTGTTCAAATTAACTCAAAAAATAATGAGAAATACTATTATAGTACTTATGACATCATCACATTTTCAAAAACTATAAAGCTATTGTAGCGAAGTTTTGTGTTAGAACAATCAGACGAGTCAGGTGAAAAATGGTTATCAAACTTTAGTTGCTCATTTATTTTAAAGATGTGAGATATCGGGGCAAAACAATATCAGGGGGAATAGTTTTAGATAGATACCGATGAAGAGATAAGTATTAGATAAAGACGTATATGTGAAAGGGAAATTTTAGAACACAGGTGTAATAAAAAAGATTTTGTCAAAAAAATAATTTCCTGGATAATTTTCTCCATTAAAAAGTTGCTGTGAAACTTTTAAAGATGTGAGATATCGGGGTGAAACAATATCAGATGGAATAGTTTTAGATGGATACCGATGAAGATATAAGTATTAGATAAAGATGTATATGTGAAAGGGAAATTTTAGAACACAGGTAATAAAAAATAACACAGGTGTAATAAAAAAGATTTTGTCAAAAAAATAACTTCCTGGATAATTTTCTCCATAAAAGAGTTATTGTGAAACTTTTAAAGATTCGAGATATCGGGGCCAAATAATATCAGATCATGGAAATTTTTGTTTTGTTCACGAGGAACTACTCTAAAACAACAGAATTCTTTATTATTTTTCTTTTCGTATAACGTAGTAAACATATATTCCAATATGTAGATAAGGGTCTCTAAATCGAAAAAAATTCACATGCGTTTTTTGCATTTTTATCTATGCATCTAAAATCCTGTTCATCTCATCCAGGCTGCACAGAAAAACTGAAAAACCTTCAAAAATTGTATTGTTCATTTTAAGCAACGCACCGTATCGCATCTTTCTAGGATCTTCCTCTTTCTTTACTGAATACCAGCATTGTAAGAAAGAACAAACATATGAAACGCACATTAAAATAGATTTCTAAACTCGGAGCTCTTTAAGCAAACACGGAAAAAATACAATTTTATATAATGGACACAAGTGATGTGAAATCTATTTTTGGTGTAGGACTCTCTGGAATGATGTTTGAGATGATTTAAAAACAGATGGAACAGTCGCAAGAGAAAAACCCTTGGAAAACATTCTGCGCTCCGGGGAGTCTGAGATTTAAAGAACGCTTGGATACATATAGACTATCCCTCAGTGTTAGAGAATACTCAAAGAATAACGATATAAAGGTATGTTATTAAACTGTTTGAAGATCTATTTTGCTCAGCATATTAGAAGCATGCATATTTTTCCAAAAAATTCTATGAGTTTAGAAATCCCAGAAATGTTTTAGCTAAATTGGAGTATGGGAAAAGAAGTATCGATGCCACTGGTTATAAAAACTATTTGACTGTCAGCCATGATTTATAAATCTAGAGATAAAAAATTCAAACATCACATGAAAATCCTTTAAAAAAGAAAGAATACCCACCATTCTTGTTTGTTTAGTGGCACGTAAAATTTTGGATATTGCTTAAAAACAGATGCAAAATTATAATCTCTGGAATCAATTCATAATTCCTTCAACAGCACAGTAAAGAGTTCTCTTTTGTGATAGCACTAAAATATTCGTAATATAAACATATTTTGTGACTGCGAGATTTTTTTCGTGGCTTGTTTTTATAGAAACGTTAAGTCTTCGGCCCCTTAAACTTGATTATTACACTAATAGGATAAATTTTTAATAAAGTTGATTTCATATACATACTCGAATGTAATGCCAATGTATTTTTAGCATTTTCCCATGTTGTGCATTAAGGACATGTTTCATCTGTTTGTTTCTTTAAAAAGCATTGTGCTAAGTCACATCATGTGTTAGTCTTCCACAGAATTGTGTTGTTCTGGTTGATGTTGTTGTTTAATATATATTGATACGCTGGCATTCTTTCCCGTATATATCATGTTGCTCTGTTCAACGAATTTCCTATATATTTTAACAAGCATATTATTATTATTTTCCAAAGTGATTATATTGTCAGTATTTATAACATAATCGCATTTATTTAGGATGCTCTATCTTACATTATCTCAAACTTTAAACAAAACCTCACCACTTCGGATTCAAACCCGGCACATGAGGACAAGCGTATTAAGCACATCCTCCAGAACTATCACATTCTCTCTTGCTTAACAAGAGCCAGGGGCCTTTGTGTCTCGGTGAACTTCACTTAATTTCTTCAGTCTCACTTCTTCGTAATATGAAAAATTATTAATGACAACACAGCTGCATATCTTATTTATTGCCTCTCATTCGTATGATCATGATATACATAGTATTATTAAATTGCTTTAAATTCTAAGATCTTAATGTACAATACAATGTTTCTATAGGATTAAATTGAATTTCGGTTAAATCCTACAGGGAAGATTCAAGGGCTTCAAAACTCCCTTCCTTTAAAAAAATTGTGAAAACAGTGTAAGATCCAAATCATTGATCAAAACAGTTTTAAAAAAATCTAAACGCCTCATCAGCGCCATTGGGCGCTAGTGCTTGCAACCTCTGGAACCCGCTTTAAGCGGCATATTCCAGATATTTTATCCCTCGGGAAGCAAAATATGACCCCAGAGCTCCAAACTAATATCTGTGAATGATTGACATTCATAAAAAGACTATTGCGTACACATGGGTCTGAAGTAGCGAAAAGACATTTTGTATAAAGACACATACACTGTTGGCCACCCAAATTGCAACACCAAGAAAGACAAGAGATATCACAACACAATTTATTTTGTAGATAACATGTTGACCAAGTATCAAATGATTGCATTTATAGACTTCTGTGAAGTGTGGTTCCTGCCAAAATAAGTAGCCAGAGTAGCCGCCATTGTTGGAGATAACCGCTGCCACACGCCTCGGCATTGATTCAAAGAGACTTTGGATGAGTTCTTGGGGTACAGCAGACCAAGCAGCTTCCACACGTTGCCAAAGTTGATCTGCTGTGGCAGCTGGGGATGGAATCTGGGTCAATCGTAGAGCAACCATGTACCACATGTTTTCTATCGGCGAAAGATCCGGAGAGCGAGGCGGCCAGGGAAGCAATTCAATCTGGTGATTGACGAAGAACCGTTGGACAATGCGTGCCACGTGTGGTCGCGCATTATCCTGTTGAAATATGGCTGTGGGCAAGTCCTGAAGGTAAGGAAGGACAACTGGCTCCAACACCTCGGAGATGTAGCGCTGGCTGTTTAAAGTACCGGCAATGCGTACTAGAGGTGTGCGAGAGTGATATCCAATACCGCCCCATGCCATAATACCCGGTGCAGGACCAGTGTGGTGGTGCATAACGCAGCTGTTCAGCATCCTCTCTTCACGGTGTCTCCAGACTCGAATGCGACCATCGTGGTGTTGCAGACAGAAGCGTGACTCGTCAGTAAAGACAATTTCATTCCATTCTGCCGTCCACATCCTTCTGTCATCGCCCCATTGGAGGCGGAGACGTCTGTGGTTCTGCGTCAAGGGTAGACAAAGCAATGGACATCTTGCGGACAGACCACTCTGCTGTAAACGGCGTCGAATGGTACGCGCAGACACTGGATGATGCGTTACAGACTGCATGTGCTGTGCTATGGTTCGTGATGTGACTGAGCGATCCGTCACTGCCATGCGCACAATTTGCCTGTCATCACGTGAAGTTGTGCGCTGAGGTGGATGCGATCGAACACGCCGGTCAGTCGTACCCTCCTGCATCCAACGATCACATATCCGCATTACAGTTGTTTGGTTTCGTCGAACACGACTACCGATTTTCCTGAAAGATAATCCACAATCTCGGTAGGCCACTATCCTTCCTCTGTCGAACTCGGATACTTGATCAAAAGATGATCACTGTTTTCGACGAGGCATAATTGATCGTTTTTTAAAAAAACCACAAGAAAAACACAATTGCGAACTTGAAATCGTCGAAATCTCCAAGCCTTAAATAGCGCTTTGAAGTGGCGCCACAGGTGCGCGTGATGTGCGTCTGCGCTGAAATTCTAATCATTTGCATATCTCACCTCCGCTAATGCATGTTGTAAATTTCATGTTATTTGCATGTTTCCTTCAGGGTGTTGCATTTACAGTGGCCAGCAGTGTATATTGTCTAGCCTGCAGTCGCCAAAGCTGTGTAGTTAGAAGCTAGAAACCTAGAGAGGAAAGTAATGTTTTATTTGTAAGTAAAGAGCTTAATAAGGTGATGTAATGTGATTTAAATTCTTATGCAGCATTGTAGATATGTAGAACCTTACATGTACAGTTTCATTAGATACATATAATTTTTATTAATTATATACTACCAATCAGAGAAACGTTTCAATGAAAACACTCAATGCAAACCATTTTAATGCCGAATTCTGAGAATGCCATAAGTCAGAAATGCAAATAATTTTTTTTTTAATTTCTGTTAGGTTGAGTTTTAGATAAGAAGAGAAAAATTCGACAGAAAAGATCTGTGCAAACTTCAGACTTAAGTAACTGAAAAGATTCATAAGTATCGCACTTCATATACATACATTAAACGTAAAAAAGTTCAAAGATCTGCTTTAAAAGGGTTTCTTATAAGTGTTTTTCTCATAAAACTGCTGAAACTTTTTGAATAAAATTCACGAATTTACCCATCGCACAAATCACACAAAGGATGTGTGTGTTCTGTCCATGCTAAAAACTATATAATTAATTACTTTTTAAACACATAAATGGTTGTGAAAAAATTCAAAATTTTTATTAGACGGAAAAACTTCCTTATGCAGAAACTATATTTTATTATACGGGTTATTCGCTGGAAAAGGTCGTTGATAGTCAGAGTATAATGAAAGTTTCATTAAATACACGTTTGTTATACGGATACTCGACTGTATTTGTATGCACATGGTAAATACACTAAATGTGTCCTCTTTGTAAGTGTGTGATTTTAATACCTTTAACGGCATGATTTATAGGGCTTTTGAACACAAAGGGTATTTTCTTTTTAGTTGATACCTTTCACAAATTGAGTAACATTTTTCCAGACTTTGAAATTAAAGTTACATGATCTTTCTACTACATCATGAGAGTCACGTTCGTAATTAGACACTCATCGTCCGTGAAGTAGATATCAGAATCACGTGTCGGGTCCTGCCGGAGAAGAATCAAGCAGAATGAGTGCATGCAACTAAGCATTTAATCTGATCCTTCCAAGAAACGAGTGGATCTGCCGAAGCGTAATATTGAGCCATCACGTGGAAAATCGTTGAGTGGAGCGACATTGCTTTTGTCTATCCAGTTTATTTATAAATACAATTACTTTCCTGTACACAATTTAATTTCGAGAGATTTCTAACACTCTGAGAAGTTTATCGTATATTTGTTAGAGATTAGGAATGGGGAGCGTTGTAATGAATTTTGTCGAATAGAAAGATGATAAATTGTTTTATTGAAATAAAAACTCTTTGCGGGAGAAGTAAATTAGTTCTTCTATTAATACGTTCATCAACTCTTATCATAAATACAAAATTGCTTTCAATTTGATTATAACAAAAAATAAATCTTTACTCAATATGAGATAAAATCTAATCAGATATTTTTATAATGAATGCGATATTATTAAATGACTAGATAATTACATTAAAATTTTAAAATCAAGAATTTTACAGTAATGTTTTATTTCTACATTTGCTTTGAATTGACAATGGATTACAAGGAATTACAAGGACTTTTTACATGGTATATTTCATTACGAAGACATAGTATTAGAGTAAAAAGGATGTCACAGTTTGTAAGACATTACCTTTTTTAATTGCTAATCAATTTTTAAGCTTTCCTTCCCGTCGCAACCTGTGAGACTTTTGCAACGTCTTATACTTCTCTCATCTGGGAGCGGGGGAGAAAAATCAGAGTAGAGGATTATAAGTAAACAAGGGCTTAAAACGTAAGCAGTGTAAGAAAGATAATGTTCCAGTTAGAGAAGCAGATTCCTACGCAGTCGAATCAAGTTGAAATTGTACAAGGATCTCCATGACTATGGTCTAACTGACCAAAGCGAAAGGGGGCCGCGGTTGATGTTATTTATGTTAGATTTTAAATTAGGAATTATGTTTTGTTTGCCCCAGAAAAAAAATCATATTTCACAAATTAGTCCCGATTAAATTATTTTGCAAATTCATGAAACGTTTAACAAATAACTAACTTTTCAATATAAGGTTTTGTTTTACTATTGTATATTGGTGCAGTAGACAGATCGTTTTGGGGTCAGAAAAAATGTGTTTAACCTTCCAAAGTTTCTCTAGCAAGTAAATCTATTAAAATATACAGGGATTATGAAAGTTTTCTTTACGCTGTGCCACGTTAACGGAATTTACATTACTACTTATTTTACCTTATCAAAAATAATTCGAAGGGGATTTTGCTTTTACAAATAATGATTAAAAACTTAATGTATTCATGGTTTGTTTTGCTGCGAAGAGGATACACACGTTAGCGACCTGGATGACCTAATTGATTCAGACCACAATGAAGGCTAATATATAACTCTCTTCCACTCTAACTGCTCTATCTCTTGTACCTTCCCCAGCTCGCGTTTTCTAAGACTCGTCCAAATACACCATTACTACAACCTTTCAGTCTTTCAATGCATAGCTCTCTGTGTTCTTGAATTTTATGAATAAAACTACACGTACTTTATCTCTACGTAATAAAAGCTGTGTATTCATCTTATCATTCCTGCTTTTACTACATATTAGATTTATTTCAGGCTTTGTTGGTGTTTGGCTTGATTTAGTAGATACATTTTAGTGTATGTGAACACTCTAAAATGTTTCCTAGGTAAATTAAAACTAACATAATTCGCACTACACGATTTCGACTAACAAAAGGTTTCCTATAAACGCTTTATCTTCGAAGACTAAGAAAAACCCCGAAAAAAACCCAAAATGAACAAAAATTAGTATGTCGTTTCAAACAGTGTGAATAAGACTGAAGACGATAATTTTTTTCCAAGATTGACACTGAAATAAAATTTTGTCATATTTGCTTGAATCCCGCAATAATTATAATTTGCCTTAAAATGACTTTCACTTTTGCCCATTTCCTTTTTCCTTAAAATATACACGCTCCATTTAAAAGATATAATCTTTAGAGCTTAAAAATACATATCCCTTTCAATGCTACCTCTAACTGCTTAATAGCTATTTTCCGAATACTGAAATCAAAGTCACATGATTTTATTTATTACGAATTAGGCATTCACCTTCTCTGTGAAGTAGATATCAGTATCACATGACGAGTCTTTCAGAAATAGAATCAAGCAGAATAAGCGTATGAAACTAAGCATTTAATCTTATCCTTCCAAGGAACGAGTGGGCCTGTCGAAGCGTAATATTGGGTCATCGCGCGGAAAATCGGTGAGTGGAGTTACATTACTTTTGTCTACCGAGTTTATGCATAAACAATTACTTTCCTTTATTCAATTTAATTTCTCTCTAACACTTTGCGAAGTTTCGAACGTATTTAATGAAAATTAGAGTTAGGTGTTGTTGAAATAGGTTTTGCCGGTAAAAGTTGATGAAGTATTATCTAAATTAAATTGTTTCCCTGTAACATTTTACTACGCTTTATTTTAGGGCTAATTTTCAATTGTGCTATATTATTCAAATATCATATTATATTGTACTTTGAGGTTTTTTTAAACTCAAGTAAAGATAGCTAAAAAAAATCTTAATTTATTCAAATGGTTAATTGAAAGACCCATTCGATGAACAGAGACTAAAAATTAGCCTAATAACTAGTTATGATTTCCAGGTTATAAATATATGAACATAAGACAGACAGGAAAAGAAACAATGTATATAACATTGTCCGAATAAGTACGTTTTGGAGATACGCAAATATTAATTTTCTCATCTCGATGTATCCCACAATATTAATGTCTTCAGCTGAAGTCTCTTATTAAATAATGTTGACGGTAGTAAATTGTCCAAATTTACAATAATACGCTGGAGAAATGTCCTGTTAGAAACTTTACCGTAATCCAAGAGAAAAAAAAATACTTTACTGTTACATTGTGCAAATTTTGTTCATGCAATTATACATCTATAAATATAAAACAGTTCCGTAACTGACTGACTCACTGACTGACTGATTGACTGACTGACATACAACGCACAGACAAAACCGCTGGACCTAAAGAGCTGAAATTTTTCATGGTGGTTCTTCTTATAGTGTAGAGGTGCACTAAGAAAGATTTTGAAAAATTCTTCTTAGATTTTTTTAATTTAATTTTTAAGCTGTTTTAGTAACTTTTTTTAAGTTTGCATTTAAAATAATAATTTGGGGGTTATAAAATTTATATCTCAAGAAAGATCATAAAAATTCCTTTAAAATGAAATCTTTTTCGAATCTTTACCTTCAATTTCAAATTTTGGGTGAATTTTTAAAGATTCATTTTTAGAATTTAATTTATTAAATTCTGATCACGTGATTTCTTTTTCTGGTACTTTAAATTAATTTATCGTCACGTGCCTAACAACGAAATAGACAAAAAAATATTTATTTTTTCTTGCTAATGCGGTAGACGATTGGAAATTATCCAAAAAAAATATTAAAATACAGTAAAAGATTTTTTTATAAATATATTTTTTCGTACGGTTTTTTTATAAATATATTTTTTCGGTTTTTTTGCATCAATTGCATATATTGATTGTTGTATTTAATTGGAATGTACTCCGTAGCGAAGTTTTCAGCTAGTATAGATATAGAACAATATTAATATCCCAGAATTTCGGATTTAAAAGAACATTTTTATATTTTTTCATACTCATTTTAGGGGTATCACTACCGTTCTTTTAAAGCGTGGTGAACAATTCTAATTTTCCAAGGTTTCTTTTGTATGTGGGTGTCTGTGCTGAATGCAATTGTACTGGTATCTCTGTTCTAAATCTTAGTTTATTATATTCTGTATTTAGAGATTTTCCTACTTCTATATTCATCAAATGCAAAATAATCTATAATGTCTTTATGATGTCTTGGGTCAGAAAATTGTCAATTCATAACCCAAAGAAAAATATGCTAACTTCTCATCATTAAATCAGCGAGGGTTGCAAATGATTTAGGTTCTAATAATTGAAATGGCTGTCCAATGTAGTTTCAAAATTTTGTATTTTTCAAAGCAATGTACACAGTTATGTCATGATATTGCTTCATGTAACCTGTATCATGAAAAAAAATGATAGAAGATCTTGTTTACAAAACCAGCCCCATCAATATTTAATTCCCAGATCATTTTGCTTTCTACCATAGCACATCTATGCATTAATTCCTTGTCCATGCTACTGGAAGCATCTTCACGTATGTGTCTGTATAGTAAAACATTTCTTTGATATTTCTGCGAAAACCTATTCCAAGAGAATCAGGGTCCTGCTGTATCAACGTATTAAAATTTGATACTCTCTAACGACACCTCTCTATCATCATGAAGCAAATCTTGATACAGGTACGCTTAAATGATCTAAAAATGGACACAGCATAAAATGAGAAATGTTATGCGTATTTCTTTTGACAGTTTCTTCTCGGTAGACATTTTTTCATTATTTCCTTTTATACGGATACATATGATCTGAAAAATATTGTACTTGTGAGGCAAAAGCTTCATTTAGAATTATCTTTTATCATTATCATATTTCTTTGATCACTTTTGGAAATAAACATTAAACTCTGAGTATGTCCTTATATATATATATATATATATATATATATAAATTTATATATATATATATATATATATATATATATATATATATATATATATATATATATATATTTATATATATATACACACTCAAGAGCCAAAACATTATGACCACCTGTCAATAACGAGTTGGCCCACCTTTGGCGCGCAACACAGCTTCAACCCGCCTTGGCATGGATGCCACAAGTCCTTGGTAGATGGCCGGAGACAGATTGTACCAGATGTTTAAGCAACGGTCACGCAAATCCGAGATATTGCGAATTGGTGGTCTTTGATCTCTGAGCTGCCGTCCCATGACATCCCAAATGTGTTCTATCGGATTGAGATCCGGTGTGTTAGGCGGCCAGGACATTAACTGGAATTCAGCATCATGTTTCTGGAACCACTCCAACACAATTTTAGCCTTGTGACACGGGGCGTTGTCCTGTTGGAACATTCCATTTCCAGCTGGAAAAACAGAGGCCATGTAAGGGTGCAACTGGTCCGCAATGATGTTCAGATACCCTGTAGCATTCATGGTCTTCTCTACCACAACCACAGGTCCCAGAGACGCCCAAGAGAACGTCCCCCAAAGCATAATACCGCCACCACCGGCCTGTGTATGACCTACTGTACATTGAGGGAGCAACAGTTCGCCTGGAAGACGGCGTATCATGACACGGCCATCGGCGTGATGAATGACAAACCGTGATTCATCTGACCAAGCAACTCTCTCCCACTGATCCATGGACCAGTCGCGATGTTCCCGGGCCAAGCGCAGGCGCAGTTGGCGATGACGCTTGGTCAGCAAAGGCACACGAGTGGGACGTTTGCTGCGTAGCCCCATATCCAACAGTGTCCGATGAACAGTGTGCTGCGATACTATTCTACTTGGCCCTGCATTGTATTGGGCTGTCAGCTGAGCCACTGTCTGACTCCGGTTTTGCTTCACCATGCGAGACAGTCTCCGACGACCTTTTTCTTTGATAGCGTGTGGACGTCCAACACCATGTCGTCTACTGCTGGTTTCACCGTCATTCATCCACTTTGCATAAGTACTAACAACTGTAGGTCGCGAACAACCCACGAGACGTGCAGTTTCGGAAATACTTGTTCCGAGCCTTCGAGCCATTACAATCTGTCCTCTATCAAAGTCGCTTAGATCCGCAGCATTTCCCATCACACACAGAAGTAAGTGAAAGAATGATTCTTCAGACTCTCCAGCAGCAGTTAAATACCACTTCCACCTGATCACGTGCCTTCCACGTCATCCAGGCGAATTCATTGCAAAATGTAGGGGTGGGCATAATGTTTTGGCTCTTGAGTGTGTATATATATATATATATATATATATATATATATATATATATATATATATATATATATATATACAGAATATAAGACAAAGTTGAAAATGAAAAACCAGTATGAGCTCTAAAGCTACCTACAGCCAGAAACTAAAAACATGAAAAGATAAGTATTAAATATGTTTTAGACAGCATCTCGTCATCAGTAGTGCCGATACTGTCTAAAAACCAATGGATTGGGTCTGATAAGTGTGATCTAAACCATGGGTGGGCAGACTTTTCCAGGGTACGGGCTACTTCTAACTTTTTCAAGGTGTTGCGGTCCACCCAGTAACGTAGGTGTAGTGAGCTAAAAAAAAAGTCTACAATATTTATTATAACTTAATAATAAATACGGAATATGTACTTACCTACATAACTACAATAAAAAAACTTAGTCTTTTAAAACCGCGTTTAAAGCAAAAAGCAACATACAAACATAATAATAATAATAGCCATAAATATAATATCAAATGATGCATTTATTATCAAACAATTCAAAATACATTAAAAAATAAATCATTTTCATCTAAATTTAGTTCTCTTAATTATAGTTAGTAGAAGACTTAGTCTGCATATTTAGTCTCCATAAATATGTTTCTTTTAGTATGCGCGTCTTAGGTCTTCGTATAGGTGGTCACCCCAAAATGTCTTGGTGGTCCACCGGTCGATCGCGATCGACTTAATGCCCACCCCTGATCTAAACAATAAACATACTTAGACACCGTACAATCCATTAGAAACAGAAGAATTGATTAACTAGTTACTTGATCAAAGAACGCCAAGCCTGGCGCTAGACAAAGTGGAAGTAAAGAATAGGAAACTCCAAGAAGACTGACGTCACAAAACTTGCAACCATGGAGCAAATGGAAACACAGAAGCAGACTTACTAAGGAGACTGTGTTATAGGAAAAATATACCTGTATTAAATTAGTTTTTTATTATGACTAAGAGTTATTTTTATTATTTATTATTTAAGAATATTTTTACTTAAGAATTTAATTATTATTTATTAATTTTAATTTTTAGTCGTTATTTACTCTTATTAATCTTATTAGTTTGTATTACTAATTAATTGCAACAGAACAAGCTATTCATTAAATCTAAAACATCCAATTATGTGCTTGGAAAGACTATCTGGGTAATAATTACAGTTTAGCACATCTAACAAGACTAAAATATGCTTATTCCTATTGTCTTTAGAACAAAGCCTATTTATACGTACTAGCTGATTTACAATAATGTTTTTAAAAACAGATTTATGTAAACAAGTTAGGTAATTTTGAAATTTAACAATATTAAAATCATAATCTGATCTTTTATCATATAATCAAATGTATAATTGCAATTTGAATTTAATTTAATGTTTATATCTAAAAAGTTTACATTAATATTATTTTGGCTACTTTGTATTAGTTCCAGATTATGAGGGTAAAAATTTAAGACTATATGATTATTACTTTTATTAATTACAATTATATCATCTATATATCTAAATATTTTGTAACAGCTATTATCAATATTATTTATATTATCAACTTCAAAATAATGTAAGTATAAATTGGCTAGCATACTAGAAGCATTTCCACCTTGTGGTTATATATATATATATATATATATATATATATGTGTGTGTGTGTGTGTGTGTGTGTGTGTGTGTGTGTTACCGCTAAAGTGCAGAAATCAGTTAATGTGCACATTACCTAGTTAATTGGCAGATTAACTGCTTTGCTCCGTTAAAGTGCGGAAATTGTTTCATTTCTCTAATTATCTAGGTAATCTGCAAATTACCTAGATAATCTGCACATTACCTACTAGGCACTCGTCAAAGTGAAATTAAGATCTTTGCTGGAACAACAGCAACGCTTCTGGTCGCTTAAATTAACATAATGTTGTTTATTTATTTTTCGATATCAAATTAATGAAGTTAATACAATCAAACAATCAACAAATTAGTTGCTAGAATCAATCATCAGTCAATTAAAAAACTATAATACAAAGAATCAAATGGTTTAAAATATTATTACAATTAAGTAAATGAATTTGCAAAACATAAAATAAAATTATACTTAATTATTAGTGCAATCTAAAGATTGGTGGTACTTTGAATTACAGAGCAATTGGTTTTTGCGACAAGCACACCTATTTGTGGAACATTTAGATTTGCAGTCACATTTTCTGAAACCCTGTCCGGTACCAAAGAATTGTTTTATTACTCACCAATTCGGTGCTTGCTTGCATACTAGGATCTAAATTTATCTGCTTGAAAAAAAAACACGACACAAATTCACGCACTAACAGGCAGAAACGAATTTGAAAACAGAATTAGCTATGCTACGCACTGGTAGCCGACGAAAATTATGAGAAATAAAAACAACCGGAGACGACGAAACGCTGGTGAAACCAAACTAAAAGACGAGGGAGAGAGATAAGAAGTAGGGAAAGGAAATTAGAGAAACAAACTTCTGAACTTTAACGATACGTTAGCCGTTAATGTGCACATTACCTAGGTAAAATGCGGAAAACTTTTGATTCCGCACTTTCACGGAGCAAATCAGTTAATCTGCAGATTAGCTAGGTAATGTGCACATTAACGGCTTTCGAGCTTTAGCGGTAACTAACTAACACACACACACACATATATATATATATATATATAACCACAAGGTGGAAATGCTTCTAGTATGCTAGTAATATATATATATATATATATATATATATATATATATACTCCCACAGCCTGAAAAAAAATTTTGGGGGGGTTTCAAATATAATTCCCAATACTTTTAAAAACACCTTTATATGAATCGTGACTAATGCGTTAGAAAGGACTTTATTTTTGCATATACTCCCCTTTTGTATTCATGTTTTGAATTTTTACACAGAATTTGAGGAGAAAATTTTACTATATTACAGAGTTTATTAGACACTGTTTAGAATATTTCAACAGTAATTTCACATCAGCTTATATGCCTGCTTCAGATTAGCACAAGAATCTTTGGGAAGCTATTTTTTAATTCTATGAAAGAGAGTGTTTTTATTAAACTATTTTACTCTTATACCTAACGTTTCTAACAATTTAGTTTTAATCGATAGCATCAAATATAATAAAAATCCTAAAATAAAAAAATTTTGAGAATCACTTGCATGTTGGTAGATTTAATGAATTTACTATCATAGAATTTTAAATTCAAAACACCTTTACTATTGTAATATTTTTCTTCGTAATAATAATTTTGCGTTAATATGTTGTCAAATGTATCAGAAAAGGAAAATTTTTATATTACCTTCGGTCATAAAGTGTTCTGTAAATACGTGTGTAGTTGCTTTCTTTCGCTGCCCCGTAGATAAGGGAAATATTTACTCAATTTATGATTCATGTGTACAGTCAACTCTCACCATTCACGATAGTTAGGAAGTTAACCACGGTGGTGAAATGAGAATTAATATCTTGAGACGTTTCCATTTAGGGATTTGGGGAGGGGGAGCTATCATGAAAATATCTGGTTTACCGTATGACATATGCCTTTAGCCTGAGCAAGTCTCAAAAATGTTTCCAAGTCTTGAAACCTAACACTGAAGGCTTATTGCGGACACTTTGCCGCAAATCAAGATTTGAGAAATCCCTTTTAAAATATTCGTGAAACTTCTGCTACATACTGCAGATACCCGGATTAAGAAGACGTCGGCATTTTCTGTAACATTTAAATGCAAAGTTCTTCTAAATTTGTTAGCTAGAGACGTTCAAGAGATTTCCAAAATTGGTATGAACTCAAAACAGGTCTCGAGTGGACATAGTATGTTGGTGCATTAAATCATCAACATGTGTGCGCAGCAAACGTATGACGATATTTTAGACAATGCCACTGACAATATTTGTTTAAATCTGAAATTTCTCTCACTTTAATGAGGGTTTCTTTTTTGGTGAAGACAAACGCTTTCTCCTCTTGCTCATCACTTTTATTCAACAGAATTGCCAAAATACAAACGAAGCATCATCAAAGAAAACGTTATAGCTGATGTTTTGTTGCTGAAGTAGTGAAAGCAGATTTCTTCATCTGGGTATGCTGAGCAGACTTTTCACTCCGTGGAAAGATATGGAATGGAATCATTTCTTCTGTGAAATATAACATCGTTCTTGGAAATAAAAAACGAAGCAACCATGAATATCATGCAAATAAATTGAAAAAAGAAAACACACAATGCTTTAATCAACTCAATGCAATCTGGTCAAATATTAAACTTGCCTTAAGTATTAATATTCGCAACACAATGAAAAACGAAGCGATTTCATTTTTCTAGTTTACCTTTTCTTATCTTCAACGTTTTAATGACTTATCAAAATAATGAGATTTATATATACGTAATTATTTTTGAAAAATCTTTGGGGTAACCAAGAAAATGCAGATTGTCTACACCCCTTAATGTACATGCGATCTAAAGCTTTAAGGATTAATGTCTAAGTTATTTTGATCTTAACAACACTAAAATTCCATAACTCCCCATTGTATCAACTTGCATAATTTAAACTTACCCTTTTGTTCTTCATTTTAAAACAAAAACTTAGAATATCTTTCTGAAAGTATGTAAACTCTTTCTAAGACAGGGAGCCAACGAACGATGATTTATCGGGCCAAATAACAGTCTCCATCAATTAAAACCACAGATATTTTGCCACACAAAATTACGATGTTCCTTGACACTAATATCAATAGTGAACGGTTTGCGCTTTAGATAACAATAACTCAAAACTATCTATTACAGTTCTTGTTGGGAAGTTCTTCAAATCTAATCATCCTAGCTGGTATTCATTTTGGTTCTATTTAATTTGTTTTGTCTCACATTTACTGATTCAGCACGTAATTCGGATTAAGCAAATTGACGTCAAAACGGGTAGGACAATTTATATATACACTCCGTTACAAAAAAATATATGCACCCAGAAGGAAACGAGCTACTATCACAAAACTAAACATGTATGTAGTGTATGAGGAGATAAGCAAATGATTACAAATTCAGAAGAACAGACCGTTTTATTAGAAGATATGTCATAAAAAAGGTTACAAATCAGTAAGTAGTAAATCCACCTCTGGCAGCTATACAAGCCGAAACACGGCATGGCATCGAATCAATGAGGTCACCTGTGACCTCCTGCAAAACATCATGCCATAATCTTTTCAACTAGGCAGTTAATTCACCACTATTCCGGGACGGCTGCAGTTGCTTTCCAAGCAAGTCCCAGACGTGCTCTAATGGCGAGAGGTCTGGTGACGTGGCAGGCCATGGGAGTACGTCATATCCTTGAAGACATTGGGCAAGTCGCGCAGTATGTGGACGAGCGTTGTCTTGCTGATAAATGGCACCTGGGTGACTTGATAGCATAGGCAGTACAACTGGCGTTAAAATCTCGCCCACGTAACTGCATGCCGTCAAAGTGCGTTGAAAAACGACTAGAGGTGATCGTGTGTCCCAACAAATCGCTCCCCACACTGTCACACCTTGTGTAATCGCCGTATGCCTCTCGACAACAAATGACAGATCGGACCGGTGGCCTGGCCTCCTCCACACGCGTATACGCTGGTCATCAGCATTGAGATTGAATCGGGATTCATCGCTGAAGATCACACGCCTCCAGTCGGTCACACTCCAGCTTGCCCGAGGTAAGCAAAAATCCAGTCGACACTGCCGATGATGTGGGGTCAGTGGTAGGCGTCTTAATGGACGTCGGCTCCTTATACCTGCGTCGGCCAGTCATCTCCGAATGGTTTCCCTTGATACCACTAGATGTCTGGAAGGTGTTAAATGGTGTTGAACCGATTCTAGCGACGTTGTTGGTGCCGACTTGGCCGCTCTTATGACTGCGCGATCCTCGCGCACATTTGTGTTCCTGGGACGTCCTGACCCTCCGCGACGGTAGACTATCTCTTCCTAATCCATTGTTGCCAACACCGAGCAACTGCCATATCGATCCGACCGAGGTGGCGGCCGATACGCCTGTTCGACCAACCTGTTTCTCTGAGGCTTACTACACGCCCCCTCTCAAAGTCCGACAATTGTTCGTACTGTCACCGGTTACGTCTCAGAGGAATCTCTAGTCACAATACCGTCCATCCAAGTAGACAGATTTGTTTGAATAACCCTATGGCACGAGCAATCATGCTTTTAAACTCTCCCAGCTGCTCATCTCATATGTGCGTAGCGCGCTTACCCTTTTCTCATTGGCGTCGAAATTTTTATGATTTGCATATCTCTCACCAGACTACATTCCTACCAAGTTTCATGATAGTAGCTCGATGTCTTCTGGGTACATATATTTTTTTGTGACAAAATGTATATATATATATATATATATATATATATATATATATATATATATATATATATATATATACGTATATATATATACGTATATATATATATATATATATATATATATATATATATATATATATATATATATATATATATATATATATATATATATATATATATATATATATATATATATATATATATATATATATACACTTTTAGCAACCTGTGGCAAAGCATTTAGCGAAAACCTAGGTCGCTCTACAATAGGTGACCTCAATTCGGATTACTATTTCGATCTTCGTAATTTCGTCATGTAGTAATTCATACGCCTGCTCAACGCTCACCTGTTACCAAGCCCTTCTGGAGGTCTTGAAATTTGATAAAGCTCAATAAAACTCCATTTCACGTAGCACTGGTAAATGAAGACTTTTTAGCAACCTGCAGTAAAATTCAGGCAAATCATAGATGATCTACGAGTATGATCTATCCATTTTCTTCATTAATTGATTTTATCATTTAACTATGCCTTCGTGCATCGTTTCGTAGTATATCCAGTATCCAGCATAAAAGAGTAATATATAAATTATATTACTCCAAACTTGCATCATTTGAGCTTTTTAGTTTATTATACGAGTATGTACACTTTAGAAATTATGAATCAGCCCTCTCGAGCTTCATGAGTGGCCATATTAGAGCACTCACTTTTCGGCAGGGTCAGAAGATCTTCCTGGAGTGTTAGTGGTGCTCTGCCTACATGGCCTCCTCTGCCCATCTTTTGGCTTGTTTGGGTTTTACAAAGGACCAGGTCCTTCGGGACCCTCTACTATTTTTATTAAAATATGAATGCTTCAAGGATGAATCTTTAGAGGTTAAAAAGTAACTTATTTGGGTTTTCTTTTCTTTCTTAAAGATTAATTCAAAACTAAATGTTCACCCACACTAACAAAATTTTCAGAAAAGTTTTTCACTTTTTCGCTATGTGACTTGATTGAATCATCTTCTTCATTCATCTATCACTAGATAATTAAATGTATGAGAATTTATCTCTACTTCATTCATGTATCTTGAAAATTTGGGGACTGGAGACGGAATCAGGTCATTACATTAGAAGGAATAGAGAAGTTGTAGAATGCCTCTTCCATGAATAAGTTCTTCCTCTGAAACCATGACAATTAGGATGAAGGTCTTGTAACGATGAAACTATAAAATATTCATACAGCAAAATTAACATTTTAAGTTCATTATCAGAGTAACTTATCGCTTACTTTGAAATTCGATTACACTTTCAGAATTCGCATTAAATGCTATAGGGAATATATCAGTTGGTTTTGCGTTTTATATTTTCCCCTAATTTTGTGCTCGTTTTCAATTTTCAAGATAAAAAAGGAACACACACTTCATATCAGCTAAAGAAACTTAAACTCAAACTCTGGGTTCGAAGAAGCTAAACATATGATTCCCTCGGATTATATTGTTCTTGTTTCTTCTTGAAACAAGATTGTTCTTGAAAATCTTGTTTCAAGATTTTCTACCTAAAGCTCAAATACAGATAAAAACTGAAATACACAGAATAAATAAATTTTATCAATAATTCACGTTGATAAATTCTAGCGGGAGGTCTACTCTCTGGAGGCTTTATAACAGCGAAAGTATCGCATTTGCGAAACACTCATAAGTAACCCTGATAATATCAAGGCTTCAACTATTGACCACCACGATAGAAGATCTCAGTAGTGCCGTTTACATGTGCCAAAAACCCGGGTAAAAGCAGGGTCGTTTCTTACTTTTTCCCTACGATAGGGAAAAATGCAGGGTGGATTTTCGACCCTGCTTCGACCCAGGATAAAACCCGCTAATTACCCATGATGCATTTCGAAGCTGGGAGTAAATAACATGGCGGATTTGAACTTGTGTGAATCCATGAAAATGCAGCTAAATGATCGATGGAAGGATCTGGAACCCCTTAACGATCGCATAATTTTCAAGAAAACAGTAGAAAAGTGCCTATTTTTTTCCGGAGGATTTCATTTATTTCTTGATCTGAACCATCCCCAATTACATTATAAATAGAATGGTACTGCCATCTGGTATGTAAAATAAGAAATAAAATTTCATTTCAATAAAATTTCAGTAACATTTTCATTTAAAGTGTTATGGTAAAATTAATAAATTTAATAAGTATAATCAATAATTAAACGTAACATTAAAATTTATTTATAAATTAATTATTTTAGAATTCACAGATAAAAATTTATTTATATCTATTTATGATTTTTTTATTTATACATGACTAAAAATTACTGAAACAAAATTGAAATCAAAATTACATTTTGATTTTATAAAAGGATTTATTAAAACAATAAGTATCTTACAATTAATCTTATAATTTAAAAAAAATGCACCTATCGATTGGAAAATTTTCTTTCCAGTCTTTATTACTTCAAGAATTTAAAATAATTTCTTCCCACCAAACAGAGCTTCGTAATTTTGCCCACATTCTTTGTTGTGGAAAAACTAAATTTAGCGATGAAGCCATAGATCGTACGATTATATCTAATATCCGCATCAATCTTCTAGTTCTTATATTCCTTTTTTCCTATCTATTTTCTAAATTTATTTTTAAAAACAACAGTAAACAATCGTAAACGTTCTATAATTATCAACAGCGACTGACATATGCTGCATTTAAATAACAAATAGACGCAGACGTAATTGTGTTTTAGAAGAGGAGTGCATTGGTCGTGTCGACTTTATCTCCTGTAAGCAAGATATATGTAATCAAGGTGGGAGTGCTCAGTAGTTAAAATTTTAAGTAATGAATTAAAATATTAAGGTAAGAATAACGCGGGTAAAAGAAAAAAAATTAATAGTAAAGTTAAATTAAAACAAAAAAGTTAATTTTAACAGAAAAAATATAGACTTACAAGTTAAGAAAATTTAGAAGAAAAATTAGATAAGACTAATAATCCACGGAAAATAAAAAAGTAATAATATTAATAGGCCCAGAAAAGCAGATATCATAAGAATACAAAAAATATTTTTGTAAGTTTTTCAATCTTTTTGGATTTTTAAAGTTTTATGATTTTTTTGTTGTTGTTATTTTTAAAATTTAAGAATACGAGGTCAAAAGAACAGCAATTGGGAAAAAAAAGGCCTTCCCCAGGACCATACACTTCGTAACGAGATAAATGCGGAGTTCGAAGATGGAAAGCTAAAAATAGCAATACAGTGAATTTGGAAAAGTATGACACCGGCTGGGATCGAACCCATAACGTGATTTACAAGGAATGATGGTGTATGAGGATCACTTCCGCCGAATCATGTGACGGCCTTTACTTCCGGTAAGACGGGTAAAAGCAGGATGAAAATGTGGTCCCATGTAAACGGGCTTCGAAGGTTTTCCCTATTAGCGGGTAAATCCCGGGTATTATTGTTGTCCATGTAAACGCAGCTAGTGTGTCCACTGGTGACGATTGCTCACGGGACATTTCTCAAAGGCTTTGCAGAATGGTATTCAAAATGAGACTGTCTCACGGGAAGGGGACATTCAAATACGTTGGGGCTTCCAATCTCGTTCTTGTGGTCGTTAAAGGAGCATGGGGGGGATTTACTCGAAAGAGGCCCAGAATATTTTGTAACAACTCTTCCTTGGACGAAACAACGTGCAATGTGCTCCTCGGTAAATGGCATATCACATCAGATGGTCTCTAATAATGCGTGGTTCCATTTGTCGGGTTATGTTAACTCGCAAAACATCCGTATATGGGACGCTGAAAATTCCTTTGCCATTCACCAAACGCAGTTCCATAATCAAAAAGTTGGTGTGTGGTGCGTTATGTCTCGGTTATACATCATAGGTCTCATTATTTTCGACACCACCGTGAATACCGATATGTACCAGGACATTTTTGAACAGTTCGTGAACCAACTGGATGATCGTGAGTAAACAGGAGGTTACTTCCAGTAAGATGGAACAACGTGTCACACATCGTAAGGAACATGGCGGAAATTGAGGCCTTCATCGACAACGGGGTAATTTTAAAAGGATTTTGGCCACCACGGTCTCCTGATTTGACACCACCAGACTTCTTCCTTCGGAAAAATCTATCGGAACAAGCCTCGCACTGTGGAAGATGTGAAGGAAAACATTCAACGTGAAATAGCTGCTATTCCCCCCGATATCCTTGCCAGTGCGTTCAGAAACATGGAGCGTCGCGTTGGAATGTGTTTGGCAGAAAATGAAGATCACTTCTAGCATCGCATGTAATGCAGTCGATTACATATACTTCAAGGTTTGTAACGTATTTTTGGGGGGTTCAGATTGCCTCATCCTAGTGAGAGTTATTACAGAATATTCGGGGCATATTTCCAGTGAACCACTCTATAATTTTACCGTGCTTAAAACTCTCATTTACTGCCAGGGTGGGAACTCATGTACTTTTGACCCATAATTAAAAAGCAAATAATTGCATCAGTATAATGATCAAAAAATTGATCTTCGTGGATAAACTCAATTACAACGGCACAAAAATCAAGTTTATAAATTTGAATGTACAATAAAAGCTACCAATTTGAATCAAAGAACACAAATTTTGCACAGAGTGAATGTTTAATTGCCAGGTATTGAAGTCTTGGTATAGCGTCAAAAAAATATATGAGCAAATAAAATATCTAGAGAATAACCAGAAACAAAATGCCTTTTACGGGATATTGTCTAAATGAATTAAAAATTCATATTCGTAATTACAAATTTTATAAACTGTAAATCAAAATAGCGCAGGTAATTTCATTATAGGAACTGATTATATTTTGACTGTAAATATGATTTCAATCTTCTTTCATTCTCTAAATTTAAAGATCTAGTTTAACTGAGGAAATTTTGCCATTCTAATTGTCCGTAGTTGGCATTAATGACCTCGATAGTAAAGAATGACTTGGGGGTTACCTTGTCATACGTTACAGAGGGTAAAAATAAAAAAAGAAAACTGTCATTTTCCCTCGTTAAACTTTCACGGCCAGCTTAAAAACCATTAAATTCTAATTTTTAATATAATTATTTTATTGCTTTGTTTTTTTCCAAACTTAGTTGAATATGATTTTGATTTCTCTTTCATTCTTGGGAAAACGTATTTAGTTTTCTATGTGATTATATTAAAGATAAAACAAAACTTCATTTTGAGCAATTTGTATAAGGTTTTTAATGCATTATTATTTAAGGGGGTCCAGGACACATTTAAAATTTTTTTTTATTTATTGAGTTGAAATTTTTAATTTTTTTGTGATGGTTAACCATAATTCAAAATCACATCATAAAACTTCTCAAAAAAAAATTTTTAATTTTAAAATTTTAAATTTTTTTAATAAGTGGGGTAATTTAAAATCGTTATAACTCGAAATATTATTTGTCAAATTTCGAAATTTTTTCATTTAATTAAACAGAAATATTTAAGTTTTAATTTTGATTCAGCATATTTTTAATATTAATTTTTTTTAATTAAAAATATTTAGATTAAAATTTTTTTTGAAAAAATGATGTAGCATATTTTTAAAAAATCATATTCTCAAAAGCAAATATTTTTTCAAATTTTCTGAATCAACATCAAAGTAAAATAGTTATAAAAGACATGTTCCAAGTTTGAACCATTTATCTTTGATGGTTCTTGGCTTATAACAATTTAATAACGAGAAATGAGAAAAAAAACCCATCATGCAGAAAAACGCACTTACAGGTTTAAACAACGATTGGCTGCTATTAGAATGTTGCAAAAAAAATTTTATTTTTCCTGTTCTAATTAAAATAGAAACATGATTTGAACATAATTTTAAGCGGAAAAGAACACAAAAATTTTTAATGCAATAAACTTTTTTTGAAAATTTGAAGAACTTTGTGTCCTGGACCCCTTAACCACTAATATATATTCTGGGCATCGACTAAGACTTAATATATATCTCTAAAGTCTGTTTTTACTGCATGTTTTCTCAAGCATCTCAACTGACTAATTACTGTCATTACTCATGCCAAGTTTAGGATATCATATTTAATGCATAAAATCTCAAGGCTAAAACTAATCGATTTTATTCTGTCAGTAAGATATTGGGGTTACGCTCAAGCAAACGATCCTACAGTGCGTGTAAAAAATTTAAGGACAGTAAAAAATTTAATTTTTTTCATAAATTTGAAACCGGATGAAAAAAGTATACTATAATGTGTATCATAAATCTGAAAAGCTAATAAAAAAGTCAAAAAAAATTATCTGTAAGTATTTTATTACAAAAATAAAATTATTATAAAAAAAGCCCTCTTTCCGCCTGTGTAAAAACTTTAAGGAGAGGAAAATAAAAACAATACAGTAATTAAGAAACAAATACTTAAAATGTTGTGCACTCACCATTTCTCTTAATGACCGCAAATATTCTATCTTTCATGGACATTATTAATTTTTGGCACAGTTCGGGAGACTGGTTTTTGTACCATCATCTTCAATCGTAGATCTGAATTCTGAAGCTGGGGAAAAAATACCTTCCATATTTGTAAAGCCGTATTTCTAGATCTCCCCACAAGTTCTTGATAGGGTTTAGATCAGGACTTTTGGGTGGCCACTGCAATATTTTTCTTCTTTAACCAGAGTTTTGTCCTACGGCTTGTGTGGATAGGCGCATTATTTTGCTGATAAATCCCTTTTTCTCCTGCCAGAAGTGTTGCAACAGGTGAAAGATGATCAGAAAGAACTTTTAGATAAGCCTTTGAATTAACTTTTCCTAAAAGAAATGTAAGTGACTCTACGCCGTTAAACGAAAAGCAACCCCATATCTTAGTGGATCCGCCATCTAATTGACGGTTTGAGAAAATTTCTTTTTCTTTTCTCAAATCAAGCCAATAATACTTCGAACTATCAGGATCATCTAAGTTCCATTTTTTTTTCATCAGAGAAAATAACCTGCAGCCATTTGTCGTCCCAAGTCACCACTTGTCTTACAAACTGTAAACGTTGGGTTTTGTGTCTAGTCAGTGAAGATTTTGCTGTGTATTGGAAATTCCTAGATCAAGTAATTCTATTGCAGATTGTTTTCTTGCACACATTGAACCCATTTGTTCGTAAAATTTCTTTACTTGAGTATTTTCCAGTTGATGCTAACTTTAAAAATATCCTTTCATTTCTGGGGGACAAGGCTTTTGGTCTGCCTCATGCGGAGTTTTTTCCCGTACTCGTCTTTTAAGCTTAAAAAATTGTTGATGACAGTTTTAGATCTTCCTATCTTTTTTACAAAAGACCGACAACTCATTCCTGACAATGCAAAAGATTCAACAACACCTTTTCATATTCAGTCAGTTTACTTGCTTTTGGCATTATTATAAAATTAACAAAACTCTTAATAGAAAACGTCAGAAAAATCACTATACACAAGAGTATTTAACCGGCAAATCAATAATAGTTTTACGTAACATTTCTATAAAAAAAAATAGTGGTGTCCTTAAAGTTTTTACACAGGCGAAAATAGCGTTTGTTTCCACAATTATTATTTTTTCGCAATAAAAAGCTCGCAAAAACATTTTGTTTACTTTTATATCTGTATTTCAGTTTTATGATCAACATTAAAATTCCATTTCATTTATCTCTTTTTAAATTTATCAAAATTTTTACAATTGTTTGCTGTCCTTAAAGTTTTTACACGCACTGTTTATTGCACATTTCATGCTCCATTCGGGAGCAGAAACTTGATTTTTAACGGGAAACTATGCGGTAGTGGCGTCATCTACCGCCCTTTATTCTAGTTACACAAAAATTTGATTATCATCGTACACCAGGATATTTAAAAACTTCCTAGTGAGGAAAGTTGTAAGTGAAGTTTTCGTTCATTAATAAACAAAAAACAAACCATGATATATATTCAAACTGGGTAAAATATTTATTGGAAAATGCTTAATTTCCGGTCCAAATACTTTTAGGAAAATAATAATGGCACGGGTTTTTTAAAAGTTGCTTATTTGAAAATTCTCGTTTGAAAAATGCACTTAAAAGATTAAATACGAATATTTTTTATGCATAATTTCATAACTATTTAACTACAGCTCATATATAATCCTGTAACACAGGAATAGACGAAAACTCCATCGAAGAAATAATTCCTCTCTTTAAATATGGATAAAAACATTCTTTGAAAACATTTATTTCTTTAGTAATGGTTAAAAATTTTCTTAAATAACTTATCTTACCATACATTGATTTCAAACTAAATGATAAAAGAAAAACAGTTCCCACGTTATATGAACCGTAAAGTGTGTGATATAACTCTATTCAAATTTTCACCTTCTGTTGCACCAGCAAGATGCTGAATCAGAAATACTATGCAGGAGAGAGAAAAATTATGGAGCATTACAAAATTTTCCCCAATTAGCTATTTTAAAACATTATTTCAAAACATAACAAGTGGAAAAACTATCACCAGTCATAGATAATATATTAAATGCTTTCTTAAAGTACAAATCCCCCTCTATCACGTCAAATAACTCATCCACAGTTCAAACAGCTTAAACATTTTACCATAAAACTTGCCTATTTATCAGTGTTATTCAGCTGATTTTTCTCAAGCTATGTCACGATAACTTTTCTCTCATTTCATGTTATTTAAAGGGGGTCTTTTGACACTTCTATGACATGTTCAAGTAATGTAGTCATTTTGCACAACATATATGCATTTATTAAGAGATCATACATACATATAAAATACAATTCATCAGTTTAATGTACAACTTGTGTTAAAACAAGCCATATAATTTTTTTCAAATTTATATTAATTCAAATGTTAATTAAATTTACTACTATTGGACAGCTCAAATTTTTACTATAATGATCTAAAAAATACTGAAATGCGAATAGTTTGAAAAATCAGACAAAAATCTTGAAAAGTATCAGTAGTGTTTCACATTTTTATTTGTTTTTAATTTTGCATGCTCGTGAAACTCAGTTGATTTACTTTTTACCACTGAAATACAATTAAACGAATAACTGCTAAGTTTCCTCTAAAACTGATGTGCTGCCATCTAGTGGCAATAGATTATAACATATCAAATATACATTTTAAGCCATTGTAAAGATAGCTTTTTTGTTATAGGATCCACAAGATAATTCCTGAGAATAATTATGTACTCTTAGCTGTATAACTCTGAAAATTTTTTATTTCTTATTTTCGTGTGATCTTTAAGATGACAATCATAATTAAATGCATAATTTGAATTTGACAGAGTTTAACTACTTATTGATCGGTGGTTTCGGACTCTTTAAATGATACCTGACTCTTCTGCATAAAAAAATATTTTAGCGGATACACATTTTCAGCCACTAGTTTTTATTCTAAGTTTTAGGTTACAATAATAACAAGAAAACTTGTGTCTCTAAAAAATAAACATATTAAAAGAACTGCCATTTATTCACAATCTTAATGTAGCAAATTCTTGTTATCCCATACTGACATAAAAAAAAAGTTATATATTAATCTAGGCGTAATATAGTTACATTCGACAGCTGTGCAATGAATAATGTTTCTCAACCACGAACTTTGCCAATGTCAATTCCCATGTCACGTGTTCACCCTTCGATAGGTTTCGTTGTTTCTTTTTATAAATAGTAAAAGGTGGATAATTTGTACTCTCAAAGATAAGCTATTAAAAATGGAAATAAATAGTGTAGAACTGTATGTTCTGTTCAAGAAAAACGTCTCTCGAGGCTAACCAAATACCAGACTTTTGTTTGAAAACAATTCTGAAACAGCCATCACACAGCTGCTCTGTATATTTATCTATTCAGAAATTTCGAAAATATTCCCAAATTTGGCACCTTAATGATTTCTGAATACAGTTATTAAAATATGTGGGTTGAGGAGAGTAATGTCTGAAAGTTTTAAAGATACTTTTCAAATGTAAGGTAAAATTTCATATTACGTAGTCAGGCACCTTGTTCTCCATAAATTTGTACAAATGTGTTTTCAAACGTCATCCATTATTTAATGGAGCTTCAACTGTAATGTTCTCAGAGAGTTGGAGACCCGAGAAGCATTTAAAATGTGCAACATTTAATATATACAGAAAATTACAAAACTGACAGCTATTATTACAGCTATTAAACATTAACTTTCAAGACAATAGTTAGATGACTATTCTAGTCATCTAGTAATTAAAACATAATACAAAACTTATTTACAACTATTAAACATTAACTTCCAAGACAGGCACTAAAACAGAAAACAACAAGTTCGATGAGTGGATTATTGAACTTTCAAATAAACATGGAGTACAGTGAAAACATTACTTGAATAGAATCCCTTAGGAGCCTAACAAAAGAAGAACACTTTGATAAGAAGGTAACGAAACCTTTTTCAATCCACAATAAAGAAAAAAACTAACTGGTCTCCCCGAGGTCTTCATTATTACTAGAATTAAGATATATATAGTCTTAGATATAGGCATATAGAAAGTTAGAAAACAACTTATTTAATTCCCACGTTTTTAAAATACTGGAAAGTGAGGGTTATTTTACCCTTCGTTGTCCGTTTTTAGTTTTTAGGTAAAAATATTCCTTACTCTGTAAGCACCTTAGTCTGTATATCTTGTAAGATCAAACTGATCTAAAACTCCCTTTTTTGCCCATTATTATTGTTAGAGATACTAGTAAGGAAAATAAGTTATTGATGTAAAATATTCTTTATTTGACCTAAAAAATATTAAAATATTTATCAACTTGCAGTTCAAGATTTTTGCATAACTCCGGTTATTTCTAGGTCAGTTTTGAATTTATTATTTCAGCTTCAGAGAAACCCTCTTTTCCTCTGTAATCTAACTAATTCCTCGAAAATCTCTCCTATTAGCATGTAACTGTAGACTTTCTGAGCCACATACCCTGGACTCATGATAAAAATTGTAATTTATTTCTTGTTTTCACCCAAATGTTACAAAATAATCAGTATATACACTGATTCTCCTCATGTGAAGTAGTACTCATCATGTACTCTGCCGTGTGCTGAAGCATACTTCTCTCTGATTTCATGCACAATTTAGATATTTATGAAAAGTCATTGATTTCAATGTGTTCCAGAACATTCAAGCTGTGTAGATGAAGTACAATACTTCCTAAGTAATAATACAATAGAAATCCCCGCCACAAAAAAAATAAAAAATATAAATAAATATATATATATATATATATATATATATATATATATATATATATATATATATATATATATATATATATATATATATATATATATACACTTACACACACACGCACACCTCTATTTATTTTCCTTTGTAGCAAACGCAAGAGTTATTTTTTGTTTTAGCTTTCTATTGTCAGGCTTTCCTTTCCATTTAAGCCTCACTTTTCTATTATACTGCCATTTTCAAGAAATCTGCAGCTCACTGAAAGAATGCACCTTCGGTATCAGGATCACAAACTTACCCTAACTTGCAAACATGAGAGGCACAAAGCTACAAAACCAACATTAACCGATGTAAAACTAATAACAATATTTGCCATAGGACTCATATTAAAAAACATCCAGAGATTTCCCTGACTTGGTCATAGAACTAAGAATGCAATTTATCCAATATAATCCTTCTTAGTTGAGAAGCTTGTAAAATCTCAGTTATCCCTGTGAAAACTTTTCATTGAAGCCTACTTAAAAGCTCTTTAAATGTTTTCCTAGGGAATAAAAAAAGAGAAATAGAAATAAGAGTTTCAACCTTCAGCAACGAACAAGTCAGAAAATAATTCTCTCAGTGGTTCCTACTGCAGGAAATTTTCGTCTTCAGGAAATGAATAGTCTCGAATAACACACCCTTCCACTGACTGATTACTCCTTAAAATAACTCACTTAGCGGAAGAGGGGAATTTCTAAAAGAAATTTCTTGGCTCATTAATCGTAATGGAAGAAACAAGTTGCATATTTCCTATGTTTGTTTCTAGCTTTACGCGAAGTAAAAAGTTGTTCATGCAGAAGATTAATATGTAAAAGGCAGTCGATTAGTGCGTAAAAGGGCTGTCAGTTTGGGAACGAGTTTTCTTGACTAGCACACTAGACGACGTCAGGATTGAACATAGAATAGGCTTGGTATAACGTCGTTGTTCCAGCTAAAAGGAATCCCCCCCCCCCCCGCCGTTTACAGAGGCAGGGGTTTAGATATTTCACATGAAGAACAAAAATTTTAACAACAGAAGAAAACGTGCTTACATCTAATGAAAGATTATACATAACCCAAAAATCTTAATATGACAATGCATTCTCACATACTTTTTCAGTTTATGCATAAATGGATGCTAACGATATAGGAGAAAATACATCCGTTTTAAAAGTTATTGGGATCCAGTTCTTTATAGTGTATTAGTTTCTTTTAAAATAAATATTCTGTTTAGACTGGAAAAGTTGTACTTGAGAGAAAAAATAATTTTCTCACAGATAGCTCTTCTATTGCATGAATGGCCATTGTGATGATCACTGGAAGTTGAACAACTGATGCTCACGGCGTGCATTTAAATCTCTATTAGTGCAATATATGCCCTCGATTTTTATAGATTTCTAAGTGGATATGCAATGTACTTCCCCTAAGAATGACTTCAGTTTTTCTCTGGATTTTCTGTAAATATGGTAGACAGAACATGCACTCTTCTGTGTCAAAAGAACACACAGATAAAAGTCTGTTAGCTAACTCAAATTTTCCTTCAGTTTCTGTGTATCTAATGAAAATAGTATTTATGTCATTACTAGCCCTACTGTTAACTTAACAAATATATCTAAAAACTGAGATTTCTCGAAACATGTTTTTTTGTATTCATAAAAATCACTAAAAACGTTGCTTTAGTGTTCAAAAGTTTCTGAATATGCTTACGAACATTTTTAATATATGCTGTACATATAGCGTTATGATTTCAGAATGCCTTACTCTAACTATAAGATTTCAATCAAGTAACTTCATAACGATAATTTAGATAGATTTCTTTAGCCAAACTGAATGATAATTCAATTAAAAATGAAGAAAATTTACTATTTCTTTTTCTTAATTATCTAGAAATCATAAATTATATTATCCACAATAACATTTCGACGTACTCCTTATACGCTCGTATAATCCTAAAATTAAATTTCGAAACTTTTTGGCTTTCCAATTTAATGACTAGTTATCTATATATATAAAACAGTTCCGTAACTGACTGACTCAATGACTGACTGAGTGACTGACATACAATGCAGAGACCAAACCGCTGGACCTAAAGTGCTGAAATTTGGCATGGCGATTCTTCTTATAGTGTAGGGGTGCACTAAGAAAGATTTTTGAAAAATTCTTAGATTTTTTTAAATTAAATTTTTAAGCTGTTTTAGTAACTTTTTTTAAGTTTGCATTTAAAACAATTATTTGAGGGTTATAAAATTTATATCACGAGAAAGATCCTAAAAATTCCTTTAAAATGATATATTTTTCGAATCTTTATCTCCATTTTCTGATTTTTGGTGAATTTTTAAAGATTAATTTTTAGAATTTAATTTATTAAATGCTGATCACGCGATTTCTTTTTCTGGTACTTTAAATAAATTTATCGTCAAGTGCATAACAACTAAATAGACAAAAAAAAATATTTTTCTTTTTTTGCTAATGCGGCAGACGATTGGACATTATCCAAAAAAATATTAAAATACAGTAAAAGATATGTTCCTCAAACTGTACTATATTAACTGTACTATATTCTTTACTATGTCCTATTAGATTTAATTTGAATATTTTATTCTACATTATTTTTTCTATAAAATTATCTGTTACGATTTTTTATAAATATACTCTTTCGTTTTTTTTACATCAATTGCATACATTGATCGTTGTATTTATTATAAATATATATATATATATATATATATATATATATATGGCATTAATTGCATACATTGACCGTTGTATTTAATTTGAATGTACTCCGTAGCGAAGTGCGGGTTTTCAGCTAGTGTCATATAAAACTGTAGAAATAGATCAGATTTAAGGACTCATTTTCGATATAACTTGATACGTTTAAAACAGCCTGTTTGGTAATAAGTATCTCTAACTGAATTAAACAAAAGGATTTTAATACTAAGAGTCAATTGCGTTTGTTCTCAATGAGAGTCAGAAGCATTTGTACCTAAGATTAAATTTGAGGAATGAATCTAACTTTTGAACAATTTTGATAGTATTCCCTCCCTCCAAATAATTTATTTAATTGGACATTCGGATCTTACCTTCGTATGCAGTAATATAATTGGGAAAGCTTATGACTGGTAAGTCATTGAAAAGGGATTATTAATAAGCTCAACTTAAATCAAAAATTCTCAATTAGCAAAATATTAAGTATAAAGCACACATAAAATTTAAAATTGTGATTTTTAAGAATATTGCAAAAATTTTAAAAATAATAATAATAAAACCTCGATAATGGAAACAACTATCGAGAATTAAACATAGTTGTTGCCAATTTTATGATTAAATTAATGAACCCGTGTTTCAAAACTTAACACATTGACTGCCAGTCACTAGAGTTACATTGATAGTTAGTGCCGTGACATGGAAGTTGATTGTACCCATATGCCAACATACTTATTATACGAAATATGATTTAAAAATAGTAATAAAATATAATTATGTGATACCAAAGTATTATTTAAGGCTATCATTAAAGATTTTTTTAATCACGTGCCAGCGCGTGATTGGCACTACATGTCAAATTTTTCCCCTAATGCCACTTCACGCGCTGGTTCGTGGCACGTAAAATGTGAATCAAAGTAGGAAAATTAGTGACAGTACGCATTATTTTATATAAATCTGTATTACACACAAATATACATATTACAAATGAATTTATTACAAGAAAAGGCCCTGCATTATCATCTGTATAACGGCACTACATGTCAAATTTTTCCCCTGATGCCACTTCAAGCGCTGGTTCGTGGCACGTAAAAAGTGAACCAAAATAAGATAAATAAGGGACAGTACGCGTTATTTTTATATAAATCTGTATTACAAGCAAATATACATATAACAAATGAATTTATTACAAGAAAAGACCCTGCATTATCATCTGTATAACTCATATCACAAGATTATTTATTCAATAAAAGATAAAGCATTAATTTCGAAACCACGATTATTTACAGCTAGTTTCTAACCTTCACTCCACGCCAATACCAGCAAACATACCCTGCATGCAATGCCAAATAAACTGGAGAACAAATAATCAGAGGAGGTTTTTCCCCACCTGAGACATCACCCCATATCACACGCGAGCACGTGATTGGCCTCTTAGTGATAGCACCGCGTCACGCGCTGGCGCGTGATTGGCAGTGAATGTGTTAAAAAAATTCAAAACAGATGAACTATCCTGTAGACACAGAATCCAATAATTTCCGTAAACAAAGTTAAAAATTTTAAATAAATTAATAAAAGAGCGAAAGATTTGTTACAGAAACAATTATGAAGCTGAAAAACGAAAGACTTACTAATTTACTCCTGAAAAGACATTTGACAAAAAACCCATGTTTTGGATTGAAAAGCAATCCAATTACGTTTTTCACACAGATCCATGCATCAACTCCATGACCAATAGTCAGAGGATGTGGTTTAATCCCCTGTATATGTTCATACTAGCTGAAAACCCGCACTTCGCTACGGAGTACATTCAAATTAAATACAACGGTCAATGTATGCAATTAATGGAGAAAAAAAATTATATATATATATATATATATATATATATATATATATAATAAATACGACGATCAATATATACAATTGATGTAGAAAAATATATATATATTTATAAAAAAATCGTAAGGGATATTTTTATAGACAAAATAATGTCCAATCGTCTGCCGCATTAGCAAGAAAAAAAAATATTTTTTTGTCTATTTAGTTGTTATGCACGTGACGATAAATTTATTTAAAGTACCAGAAAAATAAATCACGTGATCAGCATTTAATAAATTAAATTCTAAAATTTAATATTTATAAATTCACCGAAAATCAGAAAATAGAGGTAAAGATTCGAAAAAGATTTCATTTTAAAGGAATTTTTATGATCTTTCTTGTGATATAAATTTTATAACCCTCAAATTATTATATTAAATGCAAACTTAAAAAAAGTTACTAAAACAGCTTAAAAATTTAATTTTAAAAAATCTAAGAAGAATTTTTCAAAACTCTCTTAGTGCATCCCTACACTATAAGAAGAATTGCCATGCAAAATTTCAGCCCTTTAGGTCTAGCGGTTTGGTCTGTGCGTTGTATGTCAGTCAGTCAGTCAGTCAGTGAGTCAGTTACGGAACTGTTTTATATATATAGATGAGAAAAAAAAATTGAAAAAGTGAAAAAGTTGTACATACTCTCCTAGGGGTCTAAGATAAATATTTCCAGTATGAGATCATATTTCCAGTATGAGATTGATAGACTGGTTATAGAAATCTCCAGCTCTCTCTCATAATCGTGACTCTTCAGAAGCTCAGATCAGTATGTTAAGGAATATCTGAATTCGTTGCATGAATATCAGTGTTTTCTTACATTGGAAAAGGAGATTATTCATTCTCACGCTTCCTCAAAATGAATAATAATAATAAAAATTCCTAAAAAGATTGCTGAGATGTAAAAGAAAAATTTATTTAATTAACATATGTTTTATTATTAATAGGGGAGCATATGTCGAAAAAATGAGCTCCGTGGCGGTATTAATGATGGGAACATGGGTGGATATTTTTTTTCATCAGAAACTACCTGTAGATGAATAATTTCCATGGTGTCACTCTTTGGTGTGTGGCGTATAGTAGTAATGACGTCATCAAGATGGCCGCCATGGAATTGAAAAAATCCACTTTATTTCGGTTATTTATCGGCCGATTTTCTTTTGTAATACCTCATATTGAAGATAAATAAAATGTCTAGATGAGAGATGCAGAATCAAGGACGACGGAGTCATCACAGAGCACAAAAGGGAGAGAGCGCGTCCTGTGAAGAAGATGGTTGGCTCGCGGTTGGGACCTGTGTGTGATTCTTAGAAAAGAGAGGAAGAGCCCCCCAAAATGTGCGAATAAAAATGTGCCTCAATAAATGTGCCAATAGCACGTAATAAGGCCATACATATGTGTAACTCTCCAGGTCGTAGCACAAAGCGATCTCGAAGATTCTGTTGAGCCATGATAAGTTGCTGCACAGGACGGTAAAGACCCAAATCTAATGGAACAACACATTTTGGATCTACTCCACACACATATATAGTCAATTTTTCAAAGTACGTCTAGAAAGTCAATTGTATGGAACGATCTGTTGGAGTAACTGGTGTGATTGGTAGAGCACATATGTGAGTGATTGGTTTTTGGTCTTTTAACAGCTTTGCATTAAAGACAGTCCAAGTTGGATCAGATGCTGGATTATAACTACTTTCATGATTAGAACTTGAAGGTCGATTTCCGGAACTATCGGATATTTCTTCTATATCACGTGTTATTTTGTTTTTGCACAGACACCACGCTAAATCTTCTACATTATGTAGTTTTAAACGCTGAATTATATATATATATATATATATATATATATATATATATATATATATCAGATTTCTTAAAAGCAAAACTGTTAGGCTTTAAGAGTTTTGGCCCATTGTAGTGAATAAAGTCTGTCATGTATCTGGGTCGTTTCTGTAGCGAACGATTGGGTACCTGTGTTTCAGCATCAGACAGGGTTATAGATTGCAATTCACCTTCGTTATATTCTTGATAAGAAGTCATCACAGTTGCATGAAGGGTTCCTAGTTCATCAGGCGTGTCTCCAAGGAAGTCTAAATTATCTGCTGTACAAAAGATAAATCTCCCTTTCACAATATCGGGTGGGACATACAATCCGTCATTGTCTTCCATATGGTTCAGAACTTCATTGGCTATAGCAGTCTCAAGGCAGAAAACTTTATTATAATCAATCGAGTAACCCGAACCATGCATGAGCTGAACCAAGAATTTTTTGCGAGTTTTACTATGTATCGTTAGGCCAACAGCAACTTGTAGAGGAAGGTCCCGTGAGTGTCTGTGTTTAACTAACGCCGTGCTACTATAAACGGTTTGTTTTTCAGTTTGGCACTCATACATAAGAGTTTGTGATAATGCAGCACCCCTTTGATTCAAATGTTTGTTATCAATCTGCAAACTTTTTTTTTTTTTTGTTCCCTCCAATATACCATTTGAAAAAGTATAGAACTTCTTTCGGTATGATATTTATGATTTTTTTCTTCGTTATAGAACTTGTAAACTTCCATTTCTCATCTGTCAGTATGGTTTTACGTAATAATTTAGCTGCTTGATACAGAACTTCCATACTCGCATTCATATCAGAATTGGATTCCACCCGCGACAACAAAACATCATTGACAAATTTCAAAGAAATACGCTGTGATTGATTTTTGGAGATAGGGTCGTTAAATACTACATTCATGTAAAATAATTCATGCCCAATAAGTATTTTAAGAGATTTTCTTAACAACATATCTTGCCGTTTAACACCATTCCAGTGACAGATATCTCTATAGTGTTTCTCAGGATCTGCCATCGTGACAACATTACCTTCCAAAAAAGAATCTAGCAAACGATCTATGGATTCTACTTGACTAATACATTCTGGCAAGTTAGGTGTTGTTTCAACTTCATCAGTACTTCGCAATGACGTTTTTGTGCAACATTCTTTGTGGTATGCTACATCATATGCATGTACATCTTCTGGATTAATGAATCCACTCAGTTTTATCTTCCAATTGCTATTTTCACTTCGCTAGACAGCATTAGATCCTCTGAACTACCTTTTTGATGGAAGCGGTATATAATGGATGTCTCCTAGCTTCAAGTCTATCGAAAAAGAAGCAGGCATTTTTATGTAGTTTCGTGCCAAGATTTTGGCCTCTTGTACACGGGTGGACCTTATTGCACACCGAGCCTGGGGAAGCTATTTCAATTTCCGCTTGTTGCTTTTTATACCTGGCCTGTAGTCTATCAATGTTACCTTTGTGCGTGCATTTCTTGTGACAAGTTAAATGCCACCGGGCATTTAGCTGGGTTATTCCTTCCACTGTAAATTTTCGAGCGTATTCTTCGAGGTGCTGATAATCACTGTCTTTACACTTGTTTCGAACTCTCACTGCATCAAACAGTTTGTGCTGAGTACTTGAGGTTTTAACCAAATCCTCATTCAATAGATGTTGGCACAATATACACAATTCAAAGTCTATGTCCTTCACTCGCTTTCGCTTAGACGGTCGGTCGAATTTAATTACACCATCCATATTTTAAGTTAAAATTTACCACTTGAAACCAAAAAAAAAATATAGGCAATCTTGAACCAAACACAAGTTGTACTGTCTTTCGTTCAACAACAACTGTTGTAAATGCACTTATGTATTATGTGTAGATCACAATTCATGCATTTATAACTCATGCCTTTATAACTTTATATTGGTGAAATTTTTATATTTTTTCTTATTTTTGTATATCTCACCTGCCATTTTGTGAAGTGTATAAATCATTAACTTGTCCTTTTTGCAAACAAAATCATCATGTAATTTTGCTATACTGTGTAACATTTTTGAATAACATGCTGTTGCATATTTCTATGATTCGTTAAGTTTTTTTTTAATGCTCTAGGGCAGGGGTGGGCAGACTTTTCCAAGGTACGGGCTACTTCTAATTTTGTCAAGGTGTTGCGGTCCACCCAGTGACGTAGGTGTGGTGAGCTAAAAAAAAAGGTCTACAATATTTATTATAACTTAATAATAAATGCGGAATATGTACTTACCTACATAACTACAAGAAAAAAAACTTACTCTTTTAAAACCGCGTTTAAAGCAAATCGCGTCGGTGTTCCAAAAATATGTTTCTTTTAGTATGCGCGTCTTAGATCTTAGTAAAGGCGGTCACCCCAAAATGTCTTGGCGGTCCACCGGTCGGTCACGATCGACTAAATGCCCACCCCTGTTCTAGCGTATGTACTCATCTTAACATGTGTATCCCAATGTAATTTTTGCACTTGTTTTTTTAAGTTTGTAAGCACATATCCTTTTTACTTTTTGTGCTAGGCATGGTACAGTGTTATACACTGTTTTGAGGGTTATGTTTTTCATGCAGACGTGTCTTGTAACCTTCCTTATATAGTAATGACACTTATTTTACTATGCAACCATGGTCTTTGTCACAAGGTTGACTCTTATAGTGCATTCATTTATGTATGACACCAATTTAAGTTGTTTTGTAATTATTTTGTTACAATTTTTCCATGTGTTTTGAATGCACTTTCTATGTGTAATTTACAGGGGTGTTTTTTTCTTTGTTTTTTCAATGGCTGGCCAGCCGACATGAAGTGTTTTGTCTTTATGTATAATGTTAATTTAATTACAAGCACAAAAGTTTTTTATCCTTCATGGAGGGTCTCCAATGTAACTTTGACCTAGCATAACACAGGTTCCAACCGCGAGCCATCCATCTTCTTCAGAGGACGCGCTTTCTCCCTTTTGTGCTCTATGACGACTCCGTCTCCCCTGATTCTGCATCTGTCATCTAGACATTTTATTTATCTTCAATATGAGGTATTACAAAAGAAAATCGGCCGATAAATAACCGAAATTAAGTGGATTTTTTTAATTCCATGGCGGCCATCTTGATGACGTCATTACTGCTATACGACACACCAAAGAGTGACACCATGGAAATTATTCATCTACAGGTAGTTTCTGATGAAAAAATATCCACCCATGTTCCCATCATTAATACCGCCACGGGACTACATATGCTCCCCTACTATATTAATTTGGTGTGCATATCAGTCTTTGTAGTTAAGCATTTGGGTGTCTCATGTTATGAAACTGTGACAAGAGATTTGTGAGAAGTTTGAGGGGGCCAGGGGAATTCTAGGCAATGCTCATGGGCACTGAAATATTTCGTGGGAGCTTCAAGCTCATTTAACTTCCTCAGCTCTGTAAAATTTTCTGGATCCATCCGTTAAGAGGTTGAGTGACTGTAACCATCAGATTTCCCCAGGAGGTTATCTGGTACATTTTTTGAGGGATCGTAGTGACAGTCTTTGGCTCATCACGTTTATTCCTACAAGAGAACTACAAGAGATTTTTTATATCAAATAGAGATATTCATGAAAAATAAGTGTTGTTTAATCCCAAAGTGCTCATCAATTCCCTTTTGGGAAGTTCTAAATCTCAAGTAATTTCTAATTAATTTAGGCAGGAAAAATTGTGGTTTAAAGTATGAGCAATCCAAAGGCAAATTTAATATGAATCTGGGTTCCAATCGATATATTTCTCGTCTGATATACACTCTTAGACAAATAAAACGACACACCAAGAAGGGGTAATGCAGATTGGACACAAATTGATATGCATACAGATTTTGACGGAAAAGGCAAAATTTTAAAGTTTGGCGGCCAATGATGTTACAGGTGTCACTGCAGCGCATCTTAACTGCGCAATTGGCAGAATATTAAACAGGAGAAATTTCGATTCCAGGTCATAAATTATTTGCGGATTTCATTCCGTGTACTCAGGTAGACAGTAACTATGCCTCACATACAGGTGCGCGAACAATATGCGCTTATGTCAACATTTGAGAGAGGACGTGTAGCTGGGCTCAAAGAAGCCGGTTGGTCTAATCGGCGAATCGCTTGACATTTGGATAGGAGCAATGCCACTATTAGACGATGTTGGCAGGAATGGGTTAACCATGGCCGAACACAGCGTCAAGAACGCAACGGTCAGCCTAGAGAAACGACAGAACGTGAGGACCGAGAAACCGTCAGACCGGCATCCCCAGATTCATCATTATCATCGATCGTACGTGCAACTGGTGCTTCAGTGACCGCAAGGACCATTCAAAGACGGCTCAGAAAAAGGGGGCTGAGCTCACGGCTCCCCTTCCGCCGACTACCATTGACCTCTGTAACCGCAAAGACAAGCCCGTCCACCGCAAAGACAAGCCCGTTTGCGGTGGTGTCGGGCACATTCGACCTGGAATGTCTCCGACTGGAGTAGAATGGTCTTCAGTGATGAATCCCGCTTCGAATTGAGCCCCGATGACCAGCGAATACGTGTCTGGAGACATCCCTGACAGCGGTGGAATACCGACCTGACTGTCTTCCGCCATACGCGCCGACAACCAGGAGTGATGGTCATTTCATGGCACGACCCCTTTGGTTGTCATCCGTGGCACCCTTACAGCACAGCGGTATGACGACGATATTCTACGACCCGTTGTGTTGCCCTTCATATCACGCCATCCTGGGCTTAACTTTCAGTAAGATAATGCCCGCCCGCACACAGCGAGAGTTTCTACTGCTTGTCTTCGTGCTAGTCCAACTCTACCTTGGCCAGCAAGGTCTCCAGATCTTTCCCCCATTGAGCACGTTTGGAGCATTATGGACAAGACCCTCCAACCAGCTCGGGATTTTGACGATTTAACGCGCCAATTGGACAGAATTTGGTACTATATCTCGCAGTAGAACATCCGCCACCTCATCAATTAATGCCAAGCCGAATAACTGCTTGCATAAGGGCCAGGCGTGGACCAACGCGTTATTGACTTTTTCACTTTTTGAAGCTTTTTCTCTTGAATAAATCATCCAATTTTTCTCAAATTCTAATCAATTGTTTTTCTGTACATATAAATCACATCTACCGATTTTCGTCCCATTCGGATAATTCCTTCTTGGTGCGTCGTTTTTTTTTCTCTTTGTCTAAGAGTGTATAGTATTAACTAATGTTATTTTTAAAATAGTCTTATGTTGTGCGTCAATTTAAAGAAAAAATTGGTAGTTTGAGCAGCATATTCCTGAAGTTTCTATAGCATAATAGTTACGAGAAAGGTGGTAGAAATCGTAAACATTTCCACGCATGTTGGAAGCCATAGCGGCGCAAAGTTAAACGAATGTCAATCAAGAAAAGGACGATATTTACTTATTCGTTGAAATTGCAACTGATATTTACACATATTTCGGAAGCCATATTGATCAATAGCTACTTGTACTTTTTCTTCGACATTCACAGCGTTTTTTCAAAGATGACTTCTTCGACGGCCCTTTCTTCCAATTTCAATGCAAATTTCTTATGACATTTATTTTGGAACTTTCTTCAACATACACCAGACATTTCTTATGAATTCCTCCCTGTGTTCCACGACTATTTCCTCACCGTTTCACATATTTCCGAAGATAAATAGCTTTGAAAAATATATATCATAAATTTCTTCCAGTATAAAGAGTAAGGACATTAAAAAACTAAAATGTAGAATAACTACTGTATTTCAAAGCAAACCTATGTAATAAATATAGTACCTTTTTAGATTCTCTGGAAGATTCACAATAGAATATGAAAAAAGCGTGAAGTACAAATATGTGCCTCACAGGTCAACGGATGAGAAATTGCTCAGCAACATCATATGATCAGCTTTTAAGGAATAACAAAGCATTAAAATTATTCAGTTACTAGCCGCTGCGCGACCAGCATGGTCGCTTTTAGTTTTATATTTTCTTTTGAAAAACAACTCAACTAAAAGTAACATATGTAAGGAAGGTTACCATTACTTGTCATCATAAATATACGTTGTTAAGGGGTAGTGGGAGTTCAGCCAAAAAATTTATTATCATTGCTAAATTCACTATAAGGCTGATTGCTGATTCTAAAACATCGTGATTAAAAAATGTGAATTTCCATTTCTTCAGAACAGAGTTAAAGATAAGACTGAGAAACCCAACACCAATGATTTTAAAAATTACATCCCCCTCTGTATGTACAATTTTTCAAAATTAAGATATCTACACTTTATCATTACATCAAATAAAAAATTGTTGGGGAAAATTTTTTCACTTAAAAAATGGAGTAAAAATTCAACAAGTATTAAAATATAGTGTGGATTTCATCACTCTCTGTCTGTACTATTTTTCACAATTCAGATATCTCCACTTAATCATATCATATAATAAATTGGGAAAATTTCTTCACTTAAAAAATGGAGTAAAAATTCATGAAATACTAAATATAGTGTGGATTTCATCACTCTCTGTCTGTACTATTGTTCACAATTCAGATATCTCCAATTAATCATATCAAATAATAAATTGTTGGGAAAATTTCAATTATAAAATGGAGTAAAAATTCAGCAAGTATTAAAATATAGTGTCGGTTGCAACTATGATATTCACAAAACTTCTTGATATACACAGTTGAGTATTTCAGAAGTAGGAGATACTACAGTGACCGAATCAAAATAAAAGTACATATAACTGTCCATGACTAAACACTGGATTTGATAGGTCTGAACATATTTTGTCAAAAGATCAGCGGTTGTAACAAATGTCGCCACTACACACACGCGGTTTTAAGTTGCGGACGGCCGCTAATGTTTACATCCGGTAGTTGCAGCCGTTGCCATTCGAAGTATAGAAATATCGTCGATTTTTGTGCCGCATACGTACGCGTTTTATATATATAGAGATATTTTCTTAAATTTGGAATAATACTCATACATTGCAATTCTCTTCGAATATAAAGAGAAACAACATTCCTTAAAACTTACTATGGACGTTCTGATAGAGTCACACTGAAATATGAGGAGTGACTGTAACATAAATATCTGCCTTACAGACATGTGCAAGACTAATCACTCAGAAACTTTGGTAATGTGATTAGCTTTAACAAATTTAAGAAGCCACTAGAAATATTTATGGCTATTTTCTTAAATTTGGAATAATGCTCATGAATTGCGATATTCTTCTAACTTTAGGAGTAACGGCACAACTTTAAACTGATAAAATTTGCAATTACTAGAGCATATCGACATACAATCAATTTAATATCCATTTATGGAGATTCTCTGACATTTTCACAATAAAATGTGAGAAGAGATTGTAACATAAATAGCTACATGAAAAGTCTGTGGAAGACAAATTGCTCAGCAACTATAATAATATGCCCAGCTCTTAGGAAATCAAAAGCACTAAAATTATTTAACGCTATGTTCTTAAGTTTTAACTAACATTCATGCATTGCTACTTTCCTCTAACATGAACATCACTTAAAACGGGCCAAACATATTTAAACTACAGTATTTTAAAGCTTGCTGATAAATATTCAGCATAACATCTTTTTATGCAGATTTTGTGACAAATTCACAAGATAGAATGGACATAAATATCTGTATCACAGGTCTATGGAAGACAAACTGATCGGCAACTATTATAATAAAACATCTTTAAGGAAATAAGAAGCCACAAAAGTTTTTCCGTGCAATTTTCTTATACAGAGTGTTTCAAAAAGAATCACCTGATTTGAAATGAGTATATTATGAAAAATATTGAGCATAGAAACTTAAGATTAATTTTATATTACATGGCTAATCAAAAAAGCTTTTTTACAAACCAAATTAATGGTGCTGAATATGCCCACCTTCGGATTCACGACATACACTCAAGACCCAAAACATTATGACCACCTGTCAATAACGAGTTAGCCCACCTTTGGCGCGCAACACAGCTTCAACCCGCTTTGGCATGGATGCCACAAGTCCTTGGTAGATGGCCGGAGACAGATTGTACCAGATGTTTAAGCAACGGTCACGCAAATCCGAGATATTGCGAATTGGTGGTCTTTGAACTCTGAGCTGCCGTCCCATGACATCCCAAATGTGTTCCATCGGATTGAGATCCGGTGAGTTAGGCGGCCAGGACATTAACTGGAATTCAGCATCATGTTCCTGGAACCACTCCAACACAATTTTAGCTTTGTGACACGGGGCGTTGTCCTGTTGGAGCATTTCATTTCCAGCTGGAAAAACAGAGGCCATGTAAGGGTGCAACTGGTCCGCAATGATGTTCAGATACCCTGTAGCATTCATGGTCTGCTCTACCGCAACCACGGCTCCCAGAGACGCCCAAGAGAACGTCCCCCAAAGCATAATACCGCCACCACCGGCCTGTGTATGACCTACTGTACATTGAGGGAGCAACAGTTCGCCTGGAAGACGGCGTATCCTGACACGACCATCGGCGTGATGAATGACAAACCGTGATTCATCTGACCAGGCAACTCTCTCCCACTGATCCATGGACCAGTCGCGATGTTCCCGAGCCCAGCGCAGGCGCAGTTGGCTATGACGCTTGGTTAGCAAAGGCACACGAGTGGGACGTTTGCTGCGTAGCCCCATATCCAACAGTGTCCGATGAACAGTGTGCTGCGATACTATTCTACTTGGCCCTGCATTGTATTGGGCTGTCAGCTGAGCCACTGTCTGGCTCCGGTTTTGCTTCACCATGCGAGACAGTCTCCGACAACCTTTTTCTTTGATAGCGTGTGGACGTCCAACACCATGTCGTCTACTGCTGGTTTCACCGTCATTCATCCAATTTGCATAAGTACTAACAACTGTAGGTCGCGAACAACCCACGAGTCGTGCAGTTTCGGAAATACTTGTTCCGAGCCTTCGAGCCATTACAATCTGCCGTCTATCAAAGTCGCTTAGATCCGCAGCCTTTCCCATCACACACAGAAGTAAGTGAAAGAATGATTCTTCAGACTCTCCAGCAGCAGTTAAATACCACTTCCACCTGATCACGTGCCTTCCACGTCATCTAGGCGAATTCATTGCAAAATGTAGGGGTGGTCATAATGTTTTGGCTCTTGAGTGTATGTCTATACGGTAGGCAAATTCATCCCAAACTTTTGCGAGCATATCTGCATACACTGCTTCCACGGCTGTTATACTAACACAGACAACCCGTGTCTTGCAATTGTTTATACCAGAGGTGGGGAACCTTTTTACCATTAGAGGCCACATGTAAATTAGGTAGAAATAAAGGAGGCCGCATAAGTTGACGTACCTATAAATGCGACTTTTATTATAGTTAGGTATAGTTTTAATAATTTGGTGCATTATATAGAAAAATAACAACAACAAATTAAGTCCTTATATATTTACTATTTGACTTAAAAAGTTACAATATAAAATATTTTCGTATTCACATAAGGGTAAAAACTTATTATAACATTAATCATTAATTATTAATTTTTTTTATAAAATTGTAAGATTCATAGATACCACTGAAATTTTTTATATTTCACTGTTGGTATTTTTATTTATGTAAGCACATATATATATCCAGATTTTTAAATTTTAATAAACAACTACATATTTAAATACCACTTCAAATAAAAATAATAAAGTAGAAGTATTTTTAAATAATTTTAACATTATAAAGAAATACAGTAGAAAAATAATAGTATTAAATTATAAATAACTGACATAGCAACAATTCCTAAAATAATTTGAAGGCCACACAAGAAGATCACGGAGGCCGCGCGTTCCCCACCTCTGGTTTATACCACCGCCCAATGCTCTGAGAGGTAGGAACTTCCATCTACTAGGGTTTTGTCGACGAAAATCACTCTGAACAGTTGTTACGGACTCAAACTTCGAAAAGCGTAGAACACAAACTGATTTCTGTTGTGCAGTTGCCATATTTAGAAACATTGAAGTGGTCGGTGAAGGAAGAGCGTTAGTGCTACTTGTCGGCAATTGCGCGAAACTCGAGATTTTCCTCTTTCTGCCTATACATTATTCGATCAAAACAGATTAAAAGATGAATAGTTACGATTTTTTAAAATCAGATGATTCTTTGATTTCTGTTGTGCAGTCGCCATCTTTACAAACAATGAAGTGGCGGGCGAAGGGAGAGCATTAGTGCTACTTGTCGGCAACTGCGTGAAATTCGAGATTTCCCTCATTCTGCATATACATTATTCGATCAAAACAAATTAAAAGATGAATAGTCATGATTTTTTTAAATCGGATGATTCTTTTTGAAGCACCCTGTATTTTAATAACAAGTCCAGCACTGCAATTTTGTTGTAGCTTAAGAGCGAAAATATCACTTAGTATTATATATTTTTACTTTAAATGGTATGCCAGGATAAAACAAATTCTAATAAAATTTAATGTATAATGTAATTCTAATAAAATTTATATAAAATTTAATATATAACAATTGAACATGCATTATCATCATTTGGGCAATTTTTTTTTTATTTAATGAAAAATTCTTATTTTCATATCAAAGATATTACCTCATTATTCTTAAATTGTTCGAATTATTAATTAATCACAGCACAGGTCTGCAAAAAAAAATACTTTAAAAAAACTGATATGAATGTTTCCCGTAACTCGTTTTTTTTTCTTTTCTTTTTTTTTCTTTTTTTTTTTGGGGGGGGGGGGGGCTGCCTGCCTGCCTTGAAGCCGAAAATGTAACCCATTTTATTCCATTACGCACAGATTTCAAGCAAAAAAAAAAGAGCTAAATAGCATAGTGATTGATTGAGGTTACGGTAGACAAATAAAAGTAAACCAAAGTTAAACATGCAATGTAAATTTCAGCATTCATTTCATTAAAATTGAACTGAAAAATATATGAACCAGTTTAATGAAAGGAAATGTGTTTTAGCTATTCTTGATTAGCCTTATGAAATCACTTTTTCTTATCTTGAAAACATTTCGGGTGAATTTTCGCACCAGTGGGCGCTTTTCGTTGTGTTCCGAAAGAATATCTCTCTGCTATCATATTCACATTCCAATGTCCTTGATATTCCATTGCATATCTCTTAAATCCTGATGAAATCTTTCCTCTCGCTCCTCAACGAAGGCTCCAAGATTTTAGGGGAGTAGTCCACAGGCGAATATAAGAAATGTAGTTTTAAGCTCATTTTGAAACCTTGAGCTTGGAATGATTTTAGCATACGTATTCTATGTGCTTGTAGTTTGGGTCCCTTAGAAAAACTTTCTTTCGATTCTTTGAACCATGTACTTAAATTTTTTTCTCCCCTTTTATGATAATAAATGGCTTTTTTTTGTTGCAATCATTTAAATACATCCATGATTCATCTATTGTGACAGTTGTTTTCCATTTTTCTTTGCATAAGTGTTTCTCATATAGAATTCTGCAGCGTGTCCTGCGTTCAGCGATATGATTTGGAAGAAGACGATGCACATTGCGTTTTTTCGCTTTCTTAAGATTTAAATCAACGTTTATCATTTTGTTTACAGTGGACACCGAGCATTTTAATGATTTTGCAACTGTCCTTTGACTAGGGGGATTTTCTTTTAACATTAAACAACGTACCTTTGTAATAGTCGAAGATGTCCGTTTTTTCCTTGGATACTTGTTTGGAATTTTTGTCCCACTTGAGGCTCCAATTTGACGTTTGTTTCCTTTCTTGTTGCCGATATTACCTATCGACGCTTTAGATATCACAAAACCATGACTCTCACATCGTTTTCGGATAACGGAGTATGCATATTTCTCTTCGGAAAGAGCATAAATGTAGCCTTCGAACCGCTGCTTTGTTAAAAACGCCATTTTGAATAAAAACAAAACTTTCAAGCCGTAGACGATAATTTTGACTTTTAAAAACATAGTACAATTGCAATTGTTTCTTTTGCAGCAAACGATTTTTTATTACCGCTTACCAAAATCGTCAAAAAAATGTGCGAACAGCCTCTGTATTTCACAAAAACTCGTCTGTTTTTGGTTTTTCGATGAAAATTATCTAAATTTTATAGGGAAAAAATTAATAAAACCCTGTAAAAGTGATTAAAAATTTGAATTTTTTTTAAGAAATGAGGTTTTTTTTTTAACAATTTTCCCCAAATTCAGCGTTTAGAAATCTATACCTATCAACATAAAACATGAGATCAATTTTTCGATCGAAGACCTGTGTAATTGGTTGTCTCCAAAGCATACTTGCTTTTAAGTATTTCAAGAAAACTTACAAGTTTGCTGAAAATGAGCATGCATTATCATCATTTTGAATGATTTTTTTTTTTTTTTTTTTTTTTTTTGATTCGGAGTAAAAAATCTTGTACTGCCATTTTCATACCAAAGATTTCATTTTCCTCATTATTCATAAATTGATCAATTTATTAAATAATAACAATTGGTCGTTTCCTAAGCATATTAAATGTACTTGTTTTTAAACATTTCAAGAAAACTGGCAAGTTTAATGGAAATGATAATTCTCATGGTCACTGCTTAAAAATTATTTTCGTGAGCCAATAAATTATAATCATAAACCATTGTCTTCTTTGTGAAAGAAATATGTTTTTCAAATATTTGTAAATGTATTGATATTTATTTTTACAGTATCAAGAAATAGAAAATAATAAACACATATTTAAAAAACAATAAAGTAATTTCAGTCGCACACGCTCATTTACCTTTCGTAACAACATTTAACTATTTATACAACAAAATTTTCCTTTTTAAACTTTGTTAAAAAAATAAGGTTGAAATCATTCTTATAAACGATAGTTTCAGTTCAGTAATTTCATAATTTACAAGCTCTCTCTAGAACTGAACTGATAAGAAATTGTATTTCTATAGAATCTTACTTATAATCATCCTTAGAAGAGTAAAATTCATAACATTTATTCATTTCATCTTGCACACGAGGCTATGGGTTCGAGTCTCACTGTTCGCACAGATGTCTCATTGTTGGCATTGATTCAGAATCGGCTTTAAATTGTAAGTCCCGGTCTAATTAAAAGTTGACCGAGTGTAGCAAAAGTTGACCGTAGTGCTCTCAACCAACCAAACATCTTAACATATTCAATATATTTTCAATGTTCCATAAGGCAGGAAATTTTTTAATTTTCAACCATTCAAAATGTTGAAATAAAATCGGAATGTTCATAAAAGAGGAACTTTTCATCGTTATCATTTTATGCACAGAATTTCCGTAATATAATATCGGTGAATCTCTGAAAAAAACTTTCTAGTAGCCGCAACCTTGAATTACGAAATTACCGGAACTCTTGAATGTGCTCTGAAAATAAAAAGTTTTATAAAATACATTGCTTGTGTGCAAATATTCGTATTATTCTGTCTTAGTATATCCCCGACAAGTGAGTTTTTAAGCTATAAAACTGTTTCATACGATATTCCACGCTATTTTACCTATTTTCAAATGAATATGAATATACAGTGGAATCTCGATCTATCGTTTTTCAAGGGACCGATCGAAATGAACGATAAATGCGGAAAAACGATAGATGCGGAAACATAACAAAGCAATATGATCGTTGGGACTGGATAAAATGAACGACACATACGGAAAAACGATGGATCCGAAAACGATCGATCGAGATTCCACTGTATGTATATATATATATATATATATATATATGTATGTCAGAACTTAAGTTGGGAAGGGAATAATCAATGTAAATTAAAGGGGGCTTGGAAATTAAATTATATTCGTGGCGTAATTCGCCTCTAATTGTTCGTATTTCAAGACGCGAATTGGGAAAGGGAAATTCCCCTTTTCATATTATAATCTTGGAGCGTCTGTGGTTTGAGCGTTCGAAGAGGAAATCTTATATAATTCTCCTTGAAAGATGTCTAGTTTGGGCTCTGCGCATGTGCAGGGAGAGTTGGCTCACGGAGCTGACCGCGAATTTTAGCAGAACGCGGGATTTAATCGTTGCTGATGGACGTGTGTCAGCTGGGTCCACAGTTTGAAAATGGCGAGCGCTCAAATATGCGCTACTTGGATCAGTGGTTACTGGAAGAAGAAATAAATTAAACTTTATTTCGTTGGAACTATGTTTGTTTACTTGATTTAGACTATTTACCACTCGCCACCAGTATTAAGATGATGACTGCAAATTAATGTGAAAACAGGCAAACCAAACGCCTGTCATATATATATATATATATATATATATACACTGCTGGCCACTGTAAATGCAACACCCTGAAGGAAACATGCAAATAACATGAAATTTACAACATGCATTAGCGGATGTGAGATATGCAAATAATTAGAATTTCAGAGCAGACGCACATCACGCGCGACTGTAGCGCCACTTCAAAGCGCTATTTAAGGCTTGGAGATTTCGACGATTTCAAGTTCGGCAATTGTGTTTTTCTTGTGTTTTTTTCAAAAAAAAACAATCAATTATGCCTCGTCGAAAACAGCGATCATCTTTTGATCAAGTATCCGAGTTCGACAGAGGAAGGATAGTGGCCTACCGAGATTGTGGATTATCTTTCAGGGAAATCGGTAGTCGTGTTGGACGAAACCAAACAACTGTAATGCGGATATGTGATCGTTGGATGCAGGAGGGTACGACGGACCGGCGTGTTCGATCGCATCCACCTCAGTGCACCACTTCACGTGAGGACAGACAAATTGTGCGCATGGCAGTGACGGATCGCTCAGTCACATCACGAACCATAGCACAGCACATGCAGTCTTAATGCATCATCCAGTGTCTGCGCGTACCATTCGACGCCGTTTACAGCAGAGTGGTCTGTCCGCAAGACGTCCATTGCTTTGTCTACCCTTGACGCAGAACCACAGACGTCTCCGCCGCCAATGGTGCGATGACAGAAGGATGTGGACGGCAGAATGGAATGAAATTGTCTTTACTGACGAGTCACGCTTCTGTCTGCAACACCACGATGGTCGCATTCGAGTCTGGAGACACCGTGAAGAGAGGATGCTGAACAGCTGCGTTATGCACCGCCACACTGGTCCTGCACCGGGTATTATGGTATGGGGCGGTAGTGGATATCACTCTCGCACACCTCTAGTACGCATTGCCGGTACTTTAAACAGCCAGCGCTACATCTCCGAGGTGTTGGAGCCAGTTGTCCTTCCTTACCTTCAGGGCTTGCCCACAGCCATATTTCAACAGGATAATGCGCGACCACAAGTGGCATGCGTTGTCCAACGATTCTTCGTCAATCGCCAGATTGAATTGCTTCCCTGGCCACCTCGCTGTCCTGATCTTTCGCCGATAGAAAACATGTGGTCCATGGTTGCTCTACGATTGACCCAGATTCCATCCCCAGCTGCCACAGCAGATCAACTTTGGCAACGTGTGGAAGCTGCTTGGTCTGCTGTAACCCAAGAACTCATCCAAAGTCTCTTTGAATCAATGCCGAGGCGTGTGGCAGCGGTGATCTCCAACAATGGCGGCTACTCTGGCTACTGATTTTGGCAGGAACCACACTTCACAGAAGTCTATAAATTTAATCATTTGATACTTGGTCAACATGTTATCTACAAAATAAATTTTGTTGTGATATCTCTTGTCTTTATTGGTGTTGCAATTTGGGTGGCCAGCAGTGTATATATATATGTGTGTGTGTGTGTGTGCATTTAATAATAACGCCCCAGCAGTATTAATTCTATTCTCTTAATTCTCTACCTTTAATATTCTCTTCCCCTCATGTAACTACTTCCGTTCCAATGTGACGCCTAGCTGTGGCTAGGCATATTGCACCATTATTGATCATGGGGAGAAACGAAACTAATTTTCCTTTCTCTTCTGGTGTGAGAGTCGGACTGTGCAGGACTTAACACGGTGGATATGGGAGAACAGAATTCTAATCACCCTCTCTTGTATACGTTGTAAATAACCTTCCCTCTTTATAATTCTTATAAATGTTACCTAACTAAATATTAATATTGTAGATAATAAGTTCGAATTAATAAACTTATAATTCTCATCCACTGGATTGTTTGACTGGATTTGATGCCACTTAAGCCCGGCTACAACTTTTCAGTCCAAGAAGCCTCCGCATGCCATAATGATTCCCCTTCTTCTGTTTCTGATTTCCGAATTTCGTTGCAAGTGAGTCCTTATAAGAGGGATATTACATATATATATATATGTGTGTGTGTGTGTGTGTGTGTGTATGTGACAGGACTCAGACCATTCAAAGCATTGGTAATATTTCCTAACCAGTTTCAGTACCTTAGCTTTAAGCATGCCATTTATAATTTATTCATACCTTTATTTGGCACCTGTGATTCTGAAAACTATAAATTATTGTCGCAGGGTATTTTGTCGACATTAAACTAAGTTATGGATTAAAATAAGAGGGCCATAGAAACGAGGTAAAATGGAGAAAGATCGAGAAAAAATTCATGGCAGGATAAATAAAAGATAATGGGAATAGCACAAGAAACCGCAAAAGGCACAAAATTGATGAGAACAGGAAGTGGCACAGGTAGAGGTAGCCAATTTAAAGATCATAGTAAACGAGGTGTAAAAGGAATAAGGCTAAGAAGCAACGATTAAGTGAACCAGCAGGATGTTAAAAAGGGGAAACAGATGTGGTGAAGCGATAGTTTGGCTCGGAGATGACAGAAGAAGGGAACTGTGAATGGAAAAGTAATTTAGTAGTAATGAGAAGAATGGAAAACAGATGTAAGTCCGATCGTGGATACCATGGGAAAAAGAGGTAAAGAATATAGGCACCACGTCCTCAGAGAAGGTGGTAATAGAATGATCTAGAAAGATGAGTAGGAACCAATAAAATCAAAAAGAAAATATATGGCCAATAAGAAATAAGAAGGTGGAGCCAGTGAGAATTGGTACAAGAGAATTTGTAAGCCGATAAAACAGAGACTCTAGATGCAGAGCTGACCACCAATAGCGAATCTGAACTGCCATGAAGTAGATATAACTAGGAGCAATCACAGAGTCTAAGCCGATAGAACAGAGACTTCAGATACAGAGCTGACCATCAGACGCAAATCTGAGATGCCATGAAGTAGATATGACTAGGAGCAATCACAGAGTCTAAGCCGATAAAATAAAGACTCCAGATGCAGAGCTGACCACCAGACGCAAATTTGAGCTGCCATGAACTAGATATGACTAGGAGCAATCACAAAGTCTAAGCTGATCGATAGTAACGACTACTAAATGGTATGAAATAAGAGTGTCAAGAAACAAAGACAGTTAGAGCGCTGATGTTTATCACCGTAGATGACCAGAGCCTGACTTCCCCAACCGGAGTGAACGACCCCGCACGTCGCCGAGAATCAAAGAGCTGACGAGAAAAGAAGTTTGCTGCAGGTGTATTAGCCAGTGGCGTACGCAAGGGGGGGTTGATGGGGGTTATAACCCCCCCCCCCATTGGTTCTGATTACATATATTATTTAATTAGGTTTACGCTTTGCACTGATTGCTCAAAACTACTCTTTCATAGTAATAGTCCAGTCAAATTTACTCAAAATGGCGGAGAATCATGTATTAAATGAAGGGGTTGAGATTTTTTCAGGAATGTGTAGGGGTTGATACCCTGAGCAACGCCTAATAAAGTCCCCTCGATTTCAGGCGCCGCGGGGGGGGGGGTGTCCAAAGATCCTTTTTTTCAGTTTTTGGCATTTATCTCGAAAACGGTGCGTAGCACAGGAAATTGTCAAATTTAAAAAATAAAGCTTATAAAATTCCCTTCCGAATGGTATATCCATGTTTGTACCCAAGTGTTACCGTTTTCGAGATATGAGCCGTTGAATATGAAAAATTTTCAAAAAAAGTGGTAGCGGTTCAGGTATCTCGTCAAACTTCCTCTTCTAACTCTTTCCCCTTCCATTTCTCAGAAAACTCGTGATAGAGAAAGTTGTAGAGCGAAAATTTTCCTTCAAAAATTTATATAATTATGCTAATTTATCTTCACCAGGTAAATAGTTAGAGCGTTTTGAATTTTAGGGGTACTTTTCAACATTTTGCTTGTAAAATGCTCGTCACTCAAGTTTAGTTTCCATGATCTGTAACTCTCTTAATCACTTTGTGTGCTGTTTAATTAGATACGTATAGTATTCATAACCCATATAAATAATAAATTATGTATACATGTACGTATAATGTATATCTCATAATATACAGAAGAACACTTGTAGTACAAAGGAGGAAGTAAGAAAACAAACCAAAATGTATAAAAGTTGTTCATATAATCAAAAAATGGTTATCAAAAGTAGGTTCAAACAACAGTTACTTACATTGAATATATTATATAAATTTATTTCATCAACTTCTTTCCTATATATTAAAAGCAGTCAATCTGATACTTGGAAAAAAGTTTCAAACAAGTCAAAGTCTTCACTATCATTTTAGCTTCTGTAGAATGTCCGAATTTTCCCGAAATGATTTCCCACCAAAGTGGTATCCCACTATAATGCCACGATCAAAGTCACTAAGCTCCTTTGACTTACTCATCGTCTCACAGACGCATAAATATGACCTGCCAAACCACTACCAATACTTTTATAGCTTTCGGTTACGCATCAAATTACGTCACCTGCTAGATCCAATTCTTTAGGGGGGTGTCCGGATACTTTAGGCCAGATAGTGTATAACGTATTATTGAATATTAATGGATTATATAAATTATTAAATTTACTTAATGAGGTCAGCTGAATGATAAAACCTGAAGATGTTGGGAAGAATAGAGCCTGTCTTCTGTGTTGCCCCGTCCGGCCTTCATGAAAAACACATTCGTGTCTCGTGGGGTGAGTGCCACAAGTAAGACGAGCAGGTCTTACCTATCTACTATCACCACAGTTGAATGAGAGGTGTTTTGCCACCCACCTCTGACAATACTGCAGTCAGCATCTCCTTTGGCTTGTAGCGTACTGGAAGTATGGGGTTAGTTTTCCCAAAACCTCACAGAGTGCGAGAAACACAGCTGCGTGTTATCGGGACAGTTTTTGGCCGGTTCCCATCGTTTTTAAACACGTGCAAGAGTTTTGGCCTGAAGATTAATCCCTGGAATGGCGGTTTCCCTAACAAGTGGTGAGGGTAACTCTTTGGAAAACAGAAAATGATTTCTATCACCGTAATAAAGCTGTCTTCTCTTAGCGATAACTTCATGCGAGTGACATCGGCGGGCGATAAAGTTTCGGCGTTAAGAAGAGCTGTCAGCCGATAATCTGCTGCCCCCCCCCGGCTGAAAATTCAGACATCTAGGAAGAGGCCGCACAGAATCCGCCTTGTGTGGACGTGTTTGTTATAAGCTCCTGTGTTGGGACTGTATAGGTCCGGGAGCGTGCATTGTAGATCTGCACAGAGTTAAATTGAATATGTTGTAACCTTAAATGTTAAATTTTTTGTTGTTTGTAAATAAAATTCCTCGTTAAGTTTCTGTTTTAAAAATTGGCTTCGCATTTTATTTAGGACTTCTTTGTTATGGATCCAATAGTTGTGAATTTTTTTCAAAATGCCTCAGAGAGTTTACCCTTGTCGTGACGCCAGAGGCTGTAGTAGACTGTATATCTCTTGCATCCAAGGCCTGAACTAACATAGTAAAGAGCTTGGTTTCGCTCCTTTCACTGGAAAGGAAGTTTTCCTGATGAACAGTAGCCACCATGTTCTTATTGAAGTCAATATCCACTGATGCTTTACTTGATGCTTTCCGATGTTGTTCGTCTCTTTCCGTGGAGTTCGTGTCTTCATAACCATCAAAAAACACAGCTGAACTGCTGCCGTAATGGTTGATTATGTACGATACATATTGATCGCATATGGAGGCGAAGGTGGTGTTGGTGTTCCACTTTACTCTATGGAGCAAGAGCCGCCATCGATTACCGTGAAACTGTTCTTCACATTGATCAATTGATTACATTTTGGGAAAGCATCATACAATGCTAACTTTTTGATTTTTCTCATTATCCCCTCGGCGAATAGAGACATCGGGTATGGGGCTAACTCGTACGTTAGCAACTCCTCTACATCCCCTTCTTTCTTCTTGGTGATCAGAATTCTTTGAAATATCATCAGAGGCTCTACCACCACTACCTCATCATTAACTTTGATTATATTGCTCATCGCAGCTAAAGGAACGACTGAGTCTTTCTTGGATTGTTTCACGTCTGAGAAATTCATTCCAACAAAAGTGTTCATTGTGCGGGTTCCAATTTCCAATGCCTGGTAGCAGTTGACGTTGCTTGTTCCAATTACTCCCGTTGAAAGTGACATCGAACAATTACGTTCAGCAAAAGGCGGGTGATTAGCCAACCATTGAGCAAGCTTCCTTCTGTCTAGATCGTCTCTAGTTATGCGTGATGCTCGAAACTCAACATGTTGTTCTCCTCTTGCAGTATGGACGCCACAAACATCTCAAATGAATTACATATTGCTGTAGCTGTGCGTGCTCCCCCAACTCATTTCGCCACCACTGAATCACTAAAGTCTCGCCCACGTGTTACTTCTCCTTCATTCTTCATGTCACACATGAGTGTCACCTGAATTGCCATGTTAGACCACACACCAGCCATTGGTGTTCCAGTTCTGTTGACAGTGAAGTATCCACGATCTATAAAATCCTGTTTAAGTTGAAGGTGGCGAGTTGTTAGTCCCAGCATGTGTTGTACATATAGGTGAGTACACTTTGCATAATGAAAATGCCCGCTGGCATGGAAGTAAGGTATCATCAGTTGGGCGCATGTCATATGATCTTTCCAGTATGATCTTTCCAGTCCGTTCATCAACACCACCATTTCAAAGTACTGGACCCACAAGGCTTGTGTTGGGCCACTACCTTTGAGACGTGACAATTCGTTGCTCAATTTCCATTGAATGCTGGCAAGGGAGGTATTTGTGGAAATGTGTTGTGGAGTAATTTCTACTGAGGTCTGAAGTAACTGAACTACTTCTGCTTTTTCCTATGGTGTGATATCTAAATTTTTCAAAATAATCTGAGCTAAAATGACACTTCTATACATTTTGGTTTGTTTTCTTACTTCCTCCTTTGTACTACAAGTGTTCTTCTGTATATTATGAGATATACATTATACGTACATGTATACATAATTTATAATTTATATGGGTTATGAATACTATGCGTATCTAATTAAACAGCATACAAAGTGATTAAGAGAGTTACAGACCTTGGAAACGAAACTTGAGTGACGAGCATTTTACTAGCAAAATGTTGAAAGTACCCCTAAACTTCAAAACGCTCTAACTATTTACCTGATGAAGATAAATTAGCATAACTATATACCTTTTTGAAGGAAATCTTTCGTTTTACAACTTTCTTTATCACGAGTTTTCTGAGAAATGGAAGGGGAAAGAGTTAGAAGAGGAAGTTTGACGAGATACCTGAACCGCTACCACTTTTTTTTGAAAAATTTTCATATTCAACGGCTCATATCTCGAAAACGTTAACATTATATATATAATAGCCGTTGTCTCTGTATAACACTTCCGGGCTGTACTCATCTTTCAATTGAAGCCCTCAGTAAAAAAACAGTCGGTTAGGCTTAATTTCAATTTCAGATGTGGATCAGAATTTTTTCTTACCTAAAAACTAATATCTTCTCCATCAAATCACGTTTGTTCAGCCTATTTTTCTATAAAACACTCAGAACTAAAAAAAATGGATGCTTTTTGCTGTATATTTAACAGTTTTTAAAAATCTGTTTACTTTTGCGATGAATTCTGAAAGTAAACAAACTTGAATGTGAATGAATCATGTAGCTCAAGTATTCATATCGCGTAGTGAGCTGTAAAAAACTGGATGGCAGTCTACTACTCCAATCGCATGAAAAACTAAATAAATAAAATATAATGAAAGGGTTTGCTTTTACAAGTTGTGGATTAAATAAAATATTGTTAGATAATTCGGGATATTTTTTAACTTTCATATACTTTTTCCATTATGACGTCAAAATGTCGGGTTACCTTCTAGTTTGTGTATAAACATGGATATACCATTTGGAAGGGAATTTTATAAGCTTTAATTTTTAAATTTGACAATTTTCTGTGTGACGCACCGTTTTCGAGATAAACGCCGAAAACTGAAAAAAGTGACCTTTGGACCCCCCCCCCCCCCCCGGGGAGCCTGAAATCGAGGGGACTTTATTAGGCGTTGTTCAGGGGACCAACCCCTACACATTCCTGAAAAAATCTCAACCCCTTCATTTAATGCGAAATGGAAACCTAATTTGACTGGACTATAACCCCCCCCCCCCTTTGAAAATTTCTGCGTACGCTACTGGTATTAGCCAGCCCCCAGATGAATGACTGAAAGACACCGTCTGACCACATCTGTCAACGAAGGTAATCGCCGGACAATGACGAACAGTGACACCCCTGCTGAGCCAAGATAGCCATCGAAAGAGTTGAATGTGTATATGAGAGTGCCTTAACAAATGAACTGTATTACAAAGACGAATTCCGGGCCTACCTGATGGGTAATGACTGATGCGACGTAGCTCCCATTATAAGGTATTTCCTAAATTATTTATTGATCACTATATATGCATTGCCTTACTGCCTCATGATGATATTTAATTAGGTAAAAAGATATTAACAATTTAAAGATTTACGAAATTCTTCAATGATCGTAGTCGCCTTTTTGTAAGAAAGAAATTGAATGATGAATTAGTTTTTTTAAATATATTTGTATGAATTTAAGTGTGTGCATAATGTCTTAGGCGAGTCAGTTAAAGTTATTTGGTCAAGTTCAATTGAGATGTATTGTATTGATTGTATATGTGTTCGTTTAATAAATCCGTCTATTAAGTTCAATCAGAATTGCCGTGTTATATTCTATTCACAACGCAATGTGTCATTTTGTTTGTTATTTTGAGTAAATAATCGATCTTATATTTGGGCTGTACTTAGGTACTGCAATTAATTGTTCCAATTAGTCCATTGACCATATTTTATACGATCACATTTTGGGACCCTGACAAGCTCCTCTATTTAAACCATTACAATTATATAAAGATGACACTATTTATGTGTACCGTAAAATCTTGCGTATAATACGCACTTTTTTTTAACATTTTAGTCCGCAAAAATGAGGGTGCATATTATACTCATGTACAAAAAAACGTAGTTTTAAACATTGACTAAAGGACAAATGATAAATGAGCTATAGTCTAGTGAAAGTGATTAAGACTGATAATTTCACAGCATTGTTTGTTTTGAATTAAAAATTAATTTTTTTCTACCGAATTTGACGTTCTCTTTTATTTTTATTAAAAATTTTATTTGTGTTAATAAAAATGTGTACAATTTTTAAACAAAATATTGAAAAGTTATGGGTGCGTATTATAGTCGAATTTTAATTTTTTCCGAAAATTTCGCGCAAAATCATGCATGCGTATTGTACTTAAGATTTTACGGTAAATAAAATAAAGCAAAGAATTACATCTGTAATATGTTGAACATTAACATATATAATCCTTAAAAAATTTATAAAGCATACTTCTCAAGTAATATATATATATATATATATATATATATATATATATATATATATATATATATATATATATTACTAATATATATATATATATATATATATATATATATACACAGTTGGCTCTCTGTTTAACGACGCTCTACTTAACGACGATCTCTATTTAAAGACGATATTTGCCAGTCCCGGCCCCTACGACGTAAAAAATTATATTTTAAAGACGACGTTATTTCTGTTTAACGACGAATTTTTTTTACATGATAAACTTTTTCTTCAACATTTTATGTGTAGGAGGGGAACCTTCTGAGGGGGAAAACAAATTTGGTTTCAATGGGACCTGGAATTTCCTTAATGTTTACAATGTTGCAATCATAGACTTGTTGCAGTTGGAAAAACGGGGGGGGGGGGGGATTACTGCTTCTCGGAAGATCGAATATTCTTCCATGGGGCTCTTAGTGCGGGAGCTGAATCACTCTATTGTCCCTACCATCTGTTGTCATGACTTACGAACTGTCCAAGAGCAGCCCTCTATTATTCCTCCCGGGAAGCAGATGTCCATGTTTAGAGAATTCATGGTTGTGTGTAGGAGCTCATTCCAGTACGAATACGAGGTGAGAAGAGAAAAATGGAATCAAAGCGAAAGCCTCTTACGCTATAAGAAAAGGTGAAAATTATTGAAGACTGGGAAGAAAGTGTTGGAACAACAAAAGTCCAATTGGCAAGACAATTTCAGCTACCCGAGTCTACTCTCAAAGGTATTTTAGCAAGCAAAAAGAAAATTCTCGAAGCAGCACAAAAATTTGGTTTAGGATCCAAATCCAAACGGCAGAAAATTCAATGTGGCCGATCAGAAGAGTTTGATAAGGAAGTCTTGCAATAGTTTCATGAAGCAAGAGCATCCAACATTCCCATTTCCGGAGTGATATTTAAAGAAAAGGCTATAGTTCTGGCAGAAAAGTTTGGAATGCAAAATTTTCAGGCTTCGGCTGGTTGGCTAGCAAAGTTCAAAGAAAGATATGGGCTTGCATTGAAAAGCATATTTGGCGAAAGTGGCTCCGTAGATGAAAAAATAGTGGAAGAATGGAAAATAGTGCTGAATGGGATATTAGGTGAATATGAGAAGAACATATTCAATGCAGATGAGACGGGCCTATTCTACAATATGGTGCCTAATAAAACTAACGTAAATGGGCGAAAAGTGCTTTGGTGGAAAACACAGTAAGGAACGATTGACTGTTTTACTGTGCACTAATTCGGATGGATCTGAGAAATTTTCACCACTAGTTACAGGCAAATCAAAGCAACCAAGGTGTGTTAAGAATATCACCAGGAAACCTTGTGAGTACCGGAATAATAATAAAGCGTGGATGACATCACACATTTTTATTGACTGGATTAGAAAATTTTATGCAAAAATGCATCAAGAGAAAATTTTTACTTTTAATCGACCGTTGCACTGCACATACTCCAAATATCCCTGGACTTACAAATTTGACCATTCATTTCTTACCAGCTAATTGCACTAGCAAGTTGCAGTCATTAGACATGGTTATCATTCGCAGTGTGAAAGCATACTACAGAAAGTCTTTAATTAAGAAATTAATAAACAATTTGGCTGACAGTGTGAAAATTAGAAAATTTACGATCTTGGAAGCAATGCCCATGATAACATCAGTATGGAAAGAAGTTTCTTCATCCACAATAAAAAAAGTGCTTTCGCGTTGCTGGAATTCACAAAGATATTTTAGCGGAACTGCAAAGTACGGATGTAGAAATCAACGAAGATGACATTACCCCTGAAGAATGGAGAAGTCTTGTTGAAGATGAGGATGTTTCAATTCAAGATTTCTACAATTGTGATGAATGTGTTTTAACAACAGATTACAGAAATTTAGAAGAAATTTATGAAGATATAGTAAATGAAACAGTGTCAGACGAAGAAGGTGAAGTTGAAGGCACGGAAACGAGACACTGCCACTGTCTTACACAGATACAACTTGTGCTTTAGATGTTCTCCGACACTATAATACATCGAATATGGAAGATGACACATTTAACACTTTAGAAAATCTGGAAAAGAGAATAACGAAAACAAGGCGAAAAATGAAGCAATCAACACTTTTTGACTTTTTTAAAACCTAATTTATTGTATTGTTTGTACTCTTTTTTCAGTGTAATTTAAAATAACCTTTTGTGAATAAAATAATAATGATAATAAAAATAACATTTTCAAACACGCCAATATATTAAGAAATATATTGATAGTCCTAAGCCCGTAAACTGTGAAGGGAAATATTTTTTCACAAATTCTGTTTAACGGCGATCTCTACTTAAGGACGATTTTCCCGGTCCCTTGAAAGTCGTTAAACAGAGAGCCAACTGTATATATGTATATATACATACACACACATTTAATTGGGTTTCAATGCATAATTTATTTACCCAACATAGATAATTTAAATTTTAATATAGTTAAAATAACTCAGATCAATATTAAATTGTAAATTTTTTAAAAAAACTTCAAATTATATTTATAATATTGGGTAACATATGTTTCCTATCACTCTAAAAATGTTATAAGAATTCTCAAAAATCTTAAACCTCCCTCCTAAATATGCATACATATTAATTTAATTTGATTTTGTCAAGTACCTTGTTATCACTATATTCTGTTTTTTAGTTGTTTATATATAGCTTAAAGGAATAAAATCTCTAAGAGAAGAAGTCAGTTCACATATTTATTTCTAATCATTCCTATAGAAAGGCATTAATAGAATTTCAAATAGTTATATAGATGGGTTACCATCTGTTACAAGATATTTTATTTCCTTATCTTTCATTCACTAACAAATAAACACACACTCAGACACGTAAGTGTAATGTATAAATGAATTTTTAAAAATCAAACTTTCTATTAATCTTATTCTTCTTAATTATCTATTTTTCTAGATTCGACCATGACAACAATCATTATAGTTAAAATGCTATTACCAGACAATATCATCAAGAAATTTGGATTTTAGATTTGATATATCTATATACAGTATGCCCACTAAAGTCCCTTCCCACTCTCTTAACTTCGGAACGGCTGCTGCTATATTCATAAAAGTGGTATCTAGGTATAGTAAAGTAGCCATGCGCTACTGCACGAAACCACCTACCGCGCCATCTGGTGGAAAACTGCGGAGTTAGCATTCCTATCTCAAAAACGGAACGAGATAGGGAAAAAAAGTGATTTACAAAGTTGTAGAAAATCATCGATTTAGTACGAAAAGATACCTTGTGGACATTAATGCAAAGAATAGAACGGTTGAAACGTGCATTTGTTTTTTCGTGATTTCCTAAACTGTGACGTCACGAAACTTGAACGAAAGGAGATATGATTATCTTTCGGGCAAAACACGACACCACAATGTGCACAGTGGTATATCGCTTTTGATCCCCAATCAAAAGGACCGCGTTTCAAACCTCGACGGTTTCATCCTTGTACTGATTGTCTTTATAAACAGAATAGACAATACGTAGATTCGGGGACCAAATAATTGGGTATGGCGGTTTCGAAGAGTGGCCTCCACGTTCGCCTGATCTGACTCCAATGGACTTTTTCCTGTGGGGATACCTGAAACAGCAGGTGTAAGCGACCCCTCCACAAACATTGCAGGACCTTAAACGACGCAGTACGGACGCTTGTGCCAACGTGTCACGCTCAATGCTCCAACGTGTGCAACGTGAGATTCAAAGGAGGATCCAAATGTATATTGCAGCTGACGGTGAGAAGTTTTAACATCTCAAATAAAGGTATATTGTTAAAATTAGTTTCTTTTTTCTTTTCTCAGATCCTTTTGTCACGTCACAGTTGAGGAAATCATGAAAAAACAAATACGCGTTTTAACGGTTGTAGTCTTCTCATTAATGTCTACGAGGTATCTTTTCGTACTAAATCGATGATTTTCTACAACTTTGTAAATCACTTTTTTTCCCTATCTCGTTCCGTTTTCGAGATAGGAATGCTAACTCCGCAGTTTTCCACCAGGTGGAGCGGTAGGTGGTTTCATTCAGTAGTGCATGGCTACTTTACTGTACCTAGACACAACTTTTATGAATATAGCAGCAGCCGCTCCGAAGTTAAGAGGGTGGGAAGGGACTTTAGTGGGCATACTGTATATAAAAATGGATGTATGCGTGTATGTGTGTGTGTATGTTCCAGCATCACTCTGGAACGCCTGGAGCAATTTCAACCAAACTTGGTACATGTATCATTTATAATCTGGAAAGAATCAGTGGGGGGATAAGATACCCCTAGCACCCCTAGGGGGGGGCAGGGGGGCAAGGGGTACATATAAAAATAATCGAAAACTTCTGATATTAGTGTCGAATCCATAGTTTTCGGCGTCGCTGAGCTTAATAGTGACACTTCCGATGACGTTTGAGTGCAAGTTCAGCCCCCCCTCCCCATCAGCATAGGGGGGGAGGGGGGGAAGAAGGAGTGAATATAAAATGACCAAAATACCGAGAGTAGTGTCGAAGCCATAGTTTTCGGGGTCGCTGAGACGAATAGTGAAATTTCCGATGCCGTTTAAGTGCAAGTTCAGCCCCCCTCATTAGCATTGGGGGGGAGGCGAGGGGGAAAGATTGAGTAATTATAAAATGTCCAAAATGACCGAAAGTAGTGTCGAATCCATCGTTTTTGGGGTCGCTGAGATTAATAGTGATACTTCCGATGACGTTTGAGTGCAAGTTCAGTCCCCCATCAGCATTGGGGGGAGGGGGGAAGAAGAAGGGGTGCATATAAAATGCCTAAAATACCGAGAGTAGTGTCGAAACCATAGATTTCTAGGTCGCTGAGACGAATAGTGACATTTCCGATGCTGTTTAAGGGCAAGTTTAGCCCCCCCCTCCATCAGCATTGGAGGAGGGGGGGAAGAAGGGGGGAATATAAAAATGCCCGAGAGTAGTGTCGAACCCATAATTTTCGGGGTCACTGCTACGAATAGGGACACTTCCGATACCGTTAAAATGCAAGTTTAGCCCTCATCAGCATGGGGGGGGAGAAGGGGGTCAAAAATAAAATGTCCAAACTAACCGAGAGTAATATCGAATCCATAGTTTTCGGAGTCACTGCCCAAGTTTTGACTTAAATTAATAATGGAGTAAATTTGTAATTTTACTTTATCATTTGAATACTGTACTTAATTTTAAATACGTGTAATCTCTTTGACACCTCCGCCCCCTCCGCTCATCGCTTTAAATACGTGTAAATTAAATTACTTAGATTTTACACTATAGGTAGAATCCATTCCTTTCCCTGTGTAATAAAAAAATTGAGATTAATAAATACCCGGGCAACGCCGGACAAACAGCTAGCTGTTCTGTCCACTTAAACAGCATCGGGAGCAACACTCCCAATGCTGGTTAAGTGGACAGAACAACTTTAAAATGGTAAGAAAATCGAATTTTTTTGTGGTACCAATTTGGTACCACACTTTTTGTGATTGGACACAAGATATTAAAAAAATTTTCGGCTGTGCCACGACATATGGGTTTTAAGTACCGCTAATGCAAAAAAATAATCAGGCACACATTTACACAGTGAGAGGTTATTTTATTATATAAAAATGGATGTTTGTGTGTACGTATGTTCCAGCAGCACTCGGGAACGCCTGGAGCATTTTCAACCAAACTTGGTACACATATCACTTACAATATGGAAAGTAACATTTGGGGGGGGGGGGGGTAAGACACTCCTAGCACCCATAGGAGGGGCTGGGGGCACATGTAAAAATAATCGAAAACGACTGATATTAGTGTCGAATCCATAGTTTTTGGGGTCGCTGAGATTAATGGTGACACTCCCGATGCCGGCTATGTGCAAGTTCAGCCCTCCCCCCCCCCATCAGCATTGGGGAAGGGGGGGAAGAAGGAATGAATATAAAATGTCCAAAATACCGAGAGAAGTGTCAAAACCATAGTTTTCAGGGTCGCTGAGACGAATAGTGACATTTCCGATGCTGGTTAAGCGCAAGTTTAGCTCCCCCATCAGCATGGGGAGGGGGGAGCAAAGAAAGGGTGAATATAAAATGTCCAATATACCGAGAATAGTGTCGAAGCCATAGTTTTCGGGGTCGCTGACACGAATAGTGTAATTTCCGATGCCGTTTAAGTGCAAGTTCAGACCCTATCAGCATGGGGGAGGGGAGAAGGGGGAATATAAAATGTCCATAATGACCGATGGTAGTATCGAATCCATAATTTTCGATGTCGCTGAGATTAATAGGGACACTTCCAATGCCATTTAAGTGAGAGTGCAGCCCCCCCCCCCCATCAGCATTGTTGGGTTAGGTGGGGATAAGAAAGTGTGAATATAAATTGTCGAAAAGGAGCGAGAATAGTGTCGAATCCATAGTTGTCGGGTTCGCTGCGACGAATAGGGATACTCCCGATACCGTTTAAATGCAAGTTAAGCCTCCCAACACCATTGGGGAGGGGGGGGGGAGAAGGGGGAGAATTAAAATGTCAAAAATTACCGAGAGTAGTGTTGAATCCATAGTTTTTGCATCGCTGAGATGAATATAGGAAACTAAAAATGTTGTTTATAATCAAGATTTAAGTTAAATTAATAATAAAGTGAATTTGTAATTTTACTTTATCATTTGTATACTGTACTTACTTTTAAATACCTGAAAATTAAATTACTTAGATTTTACACTATAGGTAGAATCCATTCCTTTTCCTGTGTAATAAAAAATTGGAATTAATAAATACCCGGGCAACGCCGGGTAAATAGCTAGTATGTAATAAAATCTCGTTGTCTAGGGTTGAAACACCGTATGAAACGTCAAAACATAAATTGTTCTAAACCAGTTAGAATTCATTCACACAGATAAACAAAGTTCCTCAACTTCTAAGTAATAAAATGACTCAAATAATACGATTCTCATAAGACGAACACTTATATTTGGACAATATGGTACATTAAATATAATCTTCATAACATAGAAATACGTCGTTATACTACATCGTTAGAAAACAGAAGTCATATCACAGCCGTCAGCAGCGCGTCTTAATCGTACCGAAGTTAATTCTGTTCTGCCTAGTTCGCCCAGAGTTCACAGATGGTGCTAGCTGTGAAACAGGATCGTCTGCCGCGACTGTCAGAAGTTGGTGCCAGAGGGCATTCCCACGTATATATATATATATATATATATATATATATATATATATATATATATATATATATATATGTGTGTGTGTGGGAATATATATATATACACAGCGTCAAGCTGCCATCCCACAGGTCCAGGGTTCGACCTTGCGACTGGGCAAGGTCGACTCAGCCTTTCATCCCTTCAGTGAGTCGATAAAATGAGGACCAAGCATGCTTGGGAACTAAACTCTGGGGGTTCCACGTCAGGTTGACCACCTGACTGAGACATATGCTGTATGGCACCCCAAGCCCCAAGGTCAAGAAAGTGGAGATGGGTACCGCCGGCCCTGGTCCACATTGGACTGTTGTGCCGAGAGTTTATATATATATATATATATATATATATATATATATGCGTGTGTGTGCGTGTGTATACAAGGTGAACAGGGCCGTGCTTAGGGGTGGACAAACTGGGTAACCGCCCAGGGCAGCTAAAAATTTAGGGCCACATTTTTATTTCTCATCGCAACACTTTTCTAAATGTTACGGGTTTTTTTTTTAAATCCCTCATTTTTCGTGGTTTCTATAATTCAACTTATAAAAAAATGTTTTGATTTTTGAAAAGAATCGTAGAAAGAATCTTAATTGACAAACTACCCTTTTGGTTCGAAAAATTTCTCAGTTAGAAAAACATAATTATCTTTAATTCAGTTATAGTAAAACCTTGATTATCAATCCTTTTTTTCAATATCAGTTTCTACTATCTGTGAGTCACTACATACAGTCATTTAAAGAATTATAAACCGTTTTGTTGGAATCTGTCCATTTTCAGGAATAGTTGCAAACTGAGAAAAACTGAACATATCTTTGTGAACAAATACTAATACCATTTGGTCAAATGTTTGGTCTATTCAAAGCAAACAATGGACATTTCTCCAGGGAGTGTAAAACAAGTAAATGCACTCCAAACCTGTTGGGAAGAAAAGGGTCTGTTATATGTCGGAAATATTTCTTTAGAGCAACGAGTAAAAACGACTTGATTTCCTTTAAAACACTTTAATGGACGAACGCACACAACACCACACAGCAACTGACATTCTGAAGAGCTAACTAACTAACTAAAAGTTACAGTTACATTATATGCTTCCGGCGCGCGTTGGAAGCGCCGTCTAGTGAGGAGGTAGGATGACGCAACATCCTCCACCCGCAAAAGTGTAACTTTAACATAACACATGTTTTGAAAGGCATACATAATCAAGAAGCAGGAAAAGAAAATTGTTCAAAATGAAAATTTTAAGTTTTAGGTTGCACAACAACTCTTCCACTTCTGGTTGTTATTGGAGCATTTCTCATAATTTCAGCAATTTTACCGGAAGTCTTCAATCGGTACAACCGTTGAAATGGTCGTATCATTTCACCACTTAGCGTTTTGACCCTCGCAACACGGGAAACACCATCACGTCCCTTGAAAATTTCAACAATTTTAGCCAAAGGCCAATCAACGCGTTTTTTATTATCTGAACCAATTAAAACTATATCGCCAACAACAAGCGGAGTTTGAACAAGATTGCCTGACTGTTTGAGAACGGAGATATATTCCTTATAAAACCGCGCTTTGAGCTTATGCTTTATTGCATGAAGGTGTTTCGCCCTCCTTCGAAGGTTTTGTAGGTCGTTTTGATCTAAATCTTCGACACACACTTCAATCTGATCTTGTAAAAATAATGATGGTGTGAGAGGCACTAGATCAGATGGTTCCTCGGAGAGGTAAGTAAGTGGTCTGCTGTTCAGCAAAGCCTCGCATTCACACACAACGATGTGAAGTTCATCGTAATTAAGGCACGCTTTTCCCAAATTGCGTCTCAGCAATTCTTTGAGCATTCTGACTACCCTTTCCCACCAACCACCCCACCAGGCGGCGGAGGGTGGGTTAAAGTGCCAGGTAATTCGTTTTAAATCAGAATGTGCAACAATAGCGCTCCAATCGACGTTCCGGAGCTCGTTGTTTGAGCCGATGAAGTTCGTTCCATTATCCGAGTAAATTGTTTTCACTCGGCCACGACGAGAGATAAAACGCCTCAAAGCGAGCAGAAAACTTTGCGTTGAGACATCCGTAACAAGTTCGAAATGAACTGCTCGGTAAACCGCGCAAGTGAAAATTGCGATCCACACCTTTCGACGATCTCTAAGGACTAGTGGACCGGCTAGGTCCACACCAGTTGTTTCGAAAACCGCAGACATTCGGACGCGATCTTCGGGTAGGGGAGCGCACATTGTCGTAGAAGACCTGGTTTTGAACTTTTGGCAAACAACACACTTGGACACAATAGACCTCACGGTCTTCCTTGATCGCAAAATCCAATACTTTTCACGTAGGATCATCACAAGCGTTTGCACACCCGCATGGCTGTGAATTCGATGTCGTTCCTCGACGAGACGAAAAACAAGTTCATGCTTATCAGGCAGCAAGATTGGTCGCCTGAAAAAGTCGTCATCATCGGAAGAGATCAGCTTTGTCACAACACGTAGGAGGCCATCAGAATCGGTGTACACAACAAAATTTGGAGGTATGAGGCGACGGTTCTTACCAAATGTGTCTCTTTGGATGTAAAGAAGAATTTCCAGCTCGGATTTCCTCAACTCCTCTGCGCTTAGGTTACCTTTTAGTAGTGCATCTTTTTTTTCACTTGCTAATGATTTAGCATTGAAGATGAAACGTTTCACAAGGGCTAAAATTCGAACGATTGAAGAAAACCTTGACACTCGCCCGGTCCACTCGAAGAAATCAGGCTCGGCAGTACCCAACGAGAGACCTGTCACAACTGTTGGCCTTCTCTCCTTGTCAGCCAGCTCCACAGCATCTGAGAAATCCGATCTCTTGGTGTCCGGCCAGGAATCGCGGCTTTCCAACCACGAAGGGCCCTCCCACCAGCGAAAACTGAAGAGAGTTTGTGCGCTGCACCCCCGTGAAGCGATGTTCGCTGCGTTCATCTGAGATGGAACATAAAACCAATTTTTTTCCGGAGAGTTCGATCGAATCTCTTTTATGCGATTGTGAATAAAAGTTTTCCAAGGTCCATTATTTTGGATCCAACAAAGGACGACTTTTGAGTTCGTCCAGTAAAAGGTCTGCACGTTGGGAATGTTCAATGAAGTTTTTACGTTCAGGACCAGACGAGTCCCGATTACAGCAGCCATTAGTTCCAATTTAGGAATGGTCATTTCAGTTTTGACTTTGGTGATGGGATCCTTCCTAAGAGGAGCGACGCGTGATTTTGCCTGAACCAACCTAATTTGAACATTATTTTTGCATTCGATTCGCAAAAACACACACGCAGCAAAAGCTTTCCCACTTGCATCGCTAAACATATGAATAGTGGTGGTTGTTTCATCGATTAACCCCCCAAAGTAACGCGGGATTTGAATTAAATTCAAAAACTCCAAACTTGCGAGCCAATTTTTGAATTCCTCTACAATTTCCGAGGGCAATCTCTGATCCCAAGATAACTTTTCATTTTTCCAAGCCTTTTGCATCAATAGTTTAGGAATGAGCGTCACGGGGGCGGTAAAACCAATCGGGTCAAAGATTTTTTGTGCGAGCGACAAAAGTTGTCGTTTTGAACACGTATCGCAAATTTCAGTCGAAACACCTCCAAGATCGCACGCGATTACGTCAGAATTTGGATTCCATAAAAGGCCAAGAACAGAACAACTGGGTTTACCAAGGTCTTGTCGTTCTGAAGAATTCACCCAACCCGTGAGCTCAAAACTTGCTTTTGACATGATGTGACAAGCTGTCGTTTGGAAATGTTGTAATTCCGCCTCATTTTCGACACTTGTCACAACATTGTCGACATAGAACGAGTCTCGCAGTTTCACTACGACATCATTCTCACCTTCCTTTTCTCTTTCAAGATGATGATAAATTGTTGCCATAAGCAAAAAAGGTGACGAAGACAAACCGAATACAACTCGGCAATGCCTCAATATTTTAATTTCGCGCTTTTCGTAATCCCTCCACCACAGAAATCGAAGACAGTCTCTATCAGTAGGGGACACGCTTATCTGAAGAAAAGCCTTTGCTATATCAGAAACTACTCCAAATCGACTTTTGCGGAATCTATTGAGAACAGAAGGGATCATTTCAATATAATTTGGACCTGTAGTTAAACATTGGTTTAAGGATACTGAATTTTCATCTTTTGAAGAGGCATCAAATACTGGTCGTATCTTAGTTGTTAGGCTAGATTCTTTAAACACAGCTCTATGAGGTAAATACCTGCATTTTAGCTCAGAAATATCTTTCCCGTCATTTTTGTCAGGGACCTCTTCTATAATTCCCAACTGTTCCCACTGCTTCAAAATTTTGTCATAAGATTCAAACTTACCTGAAAAAACAAGTTTAGAGGTCATGGTATGGAGACGTTTTTCTGATTGAAAACGTAAATCAAGCAACTCCGGGTGTCCTTCGACCCACGGTAAATTGACCTCGTATCGACCACCGCGATATTTAACAGTTTTTTCAAAAAAAGACACAGTTTCTGCGTCGATTTCGGTTTTGGTTTTATTCTCTACGGGGTCTCGAATTCCAAGAACATCGAGTGACCAAAGGTCGCAAATCTGGCTAGAAGCGTGTAGCGAAATGATGGGCATGGCATGATTAGAACTGGTTTTGTCGAATAAGGATTTACCCATTACAACCCACCCCAAGTAAGTTTGGACAGCAGTTAAGCCATTGGGTTGTTGGCTGATGGCACCAGTTAACATTTTCCCTAAGTAGTCAGCACCCAAAAGAACTGATATGTCTAAATTATCGCTTTCACTGTCGGACAAATAAATCCCATGTTCTTTGAAGTACTCTGCATCGGCTTTACTAATTTTAGGTATTTGACCACAAATGGTGTCTTTATCTAACAATAAAACCTCACATGAAAAATTCCCTCGTATTTCCTGCAACTCACATTTCAAAGCGGAATGTTTGACTCTTTCCGTTTCAATGCCGCCAAATAAACTATGTTTTATAAATTCAGAATGATCAGTTTTTAAATTTAAAAAATCTGCGAGATCTCGAGAAACATACGAGCGTTGGCTCGCAGAATCGAATAAGCACCGCACGACCCTTGTTTTGGAAGGACCCGAAACCCTTATTTTAAGTGTTTGTAAAAAAACATCGGTAGAACCTGACGAGCTATTGCTCGCAACACTTCCTGTTTTGCCCACCGGGGAAGAATCATTTTCATTATCTTGTTTTAAACTAGGACATAAAATCGGAAAATGTCTCCTGGAGCAAATTACACAACGCACACTCATATGACATTTATCGGCTCGACAATTAATTCTAAGACACGCGAAGCATCCTTTCATTTTTATCACTTGATCCTTTCTCTCCTGATAAGTCATTTTTTGAGCCACAAAACAATCGCTACTTCTATGCGAATTCTTTTTAGAACAAAACAAACAAAACTCACTAAAAGCGCGTTTTTCATTTTTATTATGGTGACTTACTAGAGTTGCAGCTGTCGCGACAGGTAAAAACTTATCACTATCTACTCTCCCAATACCAGTCTTCTTATTTTTACCCCCTTCGGAGCAGAAATTTTTCGCAACTCGTAATCGTTCAGCGCTTAAAACCTCTGTTTTCAAAAACCGAATCAAAAGTTCCAGGTCATTCGTTTTTGAATCACTGGAACGAGAAATGGAATTTCTCTCTCTCTCCCAAGCAATTAAAATATTTTCAGGAATGGAAGCTTCAACAAGTGGGTAAAGCATGCATGCGTATTTTTCTTTAGTTACACCTAAATTTTCTAAGCAACGTAATCGCGCATCTAATTGATCAACTAAATCAGTAAACGACAAATTATGTGTAGGATTTAAAACTAAATTTAAGAGTTCACGAACATATAGTTCAATAAGAACTCTGTCATCTGCGAAACGCGCTTTTAAATTTGTGATGACAGTTTTGTAATCACTTTTAGACACTTGATAGGTTTGAACAAAATCAAAAGCCCTACCTGTGGTAGTTTGCATTAAATAAGCGAGTTTCACGTCGTCCTCGATTTTCGGATCTCCATCAATTTTCTGGAACATTGACCAAAACGAAAACCAATTTTTAGGACTACCATCAAATTCTGTGAGCATCAACTTTGGTAAATTCAAATTTAAAAATTCAGACGACCTGGAAGCAACGTTCATCAGTGGCACGGTGTTGTCGGAAGGCTTTTAAGAAAAAATCTAAATACCGTGTTTTGGCACACGTAAAATTGTCTCGATACGTTTCTGCTCTCTCGAATTCCTGTTCTAAAACTGAATCGAGCTTTGCCACCTCACCCTCCTCCATAGTACTTTCGCTTTGCGACAAATGTGACTGGACAATCTCCTCATCCTTGGATAGCAACCGTAGCATTTTCTCCTCAAGCTTAGCAAATGCCTGAGTAGCAGAAGCAACATTCTGTGCAGTTATGCACGCATCTAATTCGGTAATTGTCTTCGTGACAGTAGACCGAAGAACTTTTCGTTCTAGAATTAAAATGTTCGCCATTTCAAATTGGGTTGAATTTCACGTTGGGCGCCAGATGTTATATGTCGGAAATATTTCTTTAGAGCAACGAGTAAAAACGACTTGATTTCCTTTAAAACACTTTAATGGACGAACGCACACAACACCACACAGCAACTGACATTCTGAAGAGCTAACTAACTAACTAAAAGTTACAGTTACATTATATGCTTCCGGCGCGCGTTAGAAGCGCCGTCTAGTGAGGAGGTAGGATGACGCAACAGGGTCTGAAGGCTGAAGGAGTGAGGTAAACAAAAAATAGCTTTTGAATAAGAATTGAAAATATTACAAAGCAGGTACAATCAGTATGCTTTGAATGTGGATTGTACACCTGTCCTCCTTGGCACTTATTTCTAATGAAAATGATCTCTCATCATCTTTGGACTTTTCACTTATAATAGACAATTTTGCTGCTCAGAAAGCAAGAAAAATTGCTTTATAACCGACAAATTCATACATGTAAGTATTTGTTTTTAACAATTTACATTTTCTAAATCATGTAAATAATTTTTCCATTGTTTCATTATTCATACAAATTAGTCAATTTGTATTATTTCAGTGGACCAATTGTAATTTCATGTATAATTTTCTTTTACATAGCTAGAATGTAGGTTTTCTAGCTATGTAAAAGAAGTCTAGCTATGTAAGTAAAAGAAGTCTAGCTATGTAGTTTTAGTATCAAACATAATACATTAAAAGTAATAATTAGTAAAATCAGTAGGGGGTGGTTTTTTTTTTTTGGGGGGGGGGGATCAGGTCTTACAAGATCCATTACTCGGTATGTGGAAGAATTTGGTTGCCAGTAAATGCGTTTCGCTCTGGTCCGCTAAAACCATAAGCACACCCCTGAAGGTGAATCCCCCTCCTTTCGAAAATTAAAAACAGCCCAACGCTCCAACACATGTGCAATGCATTCTTCCCTGTCTTACATAAATGTTCACTTCTTTCTCAAAATTTCTCTGCTGGTGTTTGTGAATGATTAAATGATTATGAGGGTATCAAAAGACTTCACATGCCTCTAATCCCAATTCCTTTTCAAAACTGGTGTTTTCACCCTTCTCACACACAATAAATTTGACAGCAAATAGTTAGACATAAACCAGTGAGGGCTGCACTCCACTGATATGTGTAGACAATTAACTAGCATGCAGGCAAATTTTTAAAAGAACTACTTGGGTGGGATTGGAAATAATTTGAAAAAGTTGTGGGACTGAAAATGATTATGAGGGTATCAAAAGACCTCACATGCCCTCTGAAGGATTAAAACCCTTTTAAATCTATAAAATCACACTTCCCTAATACACAATAAATTTTCACCAAACAAATTAAATAAAATGCTGTATTATTGTCTGAAATAAAGACATAATTCATACTTGGATTATTTCTCACTTTTCTAGTTTTTTTAAGATGATTTAGCATAACAATCAAGCACAATCTTATTACAAAAAATCAAATTTTTAAAAGCTACTATCATTATACATAAATTATGAATTTACTTCATATCTATTTTAAATTATGGTCAGAAATGATTACATGGCCAGGGTGCTAATCTGCAGAATAAGAGTCTGTGGGTTTCAATCTCACAGTAAGCATGGATGTTTGTTGTTATTTTGATTTAGCTGTAAGTTGTAGGTCCACCTCAGTTCAGCTCGTTTCATGAAATATGACAGTAGTACTCAAACCCGGGCAACCAACTACTTAAATATAGAAATTGGCAAAAATTCATTACCCTAGATTCTATAATGATTTGCTTGTAAATATATTTTTAAAAGTTTATTAAATAAAAGCACATTCTACCAAATACATATTAAGGATGACCATATATAATCATTAATACTTCAAATTAAAATATTTCTCCAGTACAGCACATTAAAAATGTTTTCATAACTGTTATTAACTGTTAATAAGATGAGAATATTATGGCATCTGCATGCATACCATGTAATATGTATTTACATGATTATGTTAAGGAAAGATATTAAACAATACATGCATTCTTCCACTTTGATAGAATAATGGTACAAAACAAACTTTAACGATAAATTTGCAGGGATAAAGAGTGATCTAGTAGTTTTTATCTTCTTTAAATTATATGGAAGTAGGTTAAAATTTGTTAAGTTGTAAAGAAAATACAAAAGTTTTTATCATAATCCCATTTTTTTTTAACTATTGCAAGAAATTTATCTCCCACAGCAAATAACTGATAATTCATGTATGGTTTGATGAACAATTAAATTTTTTTTAATCACACTAGTCCCACAAGTCAAAAGGAATCCAGTAAGAAATCCCCCCAATAATTTCAATTTTACAGGGAGAATTAAGTGGTGACATTTAAAGCCTATTTAGTTTTTCCTGATAATTCAGTTTTCCAGGAGCATGCAAATTCTGTCAGATAAAGAAATTCAACATAGCCATGTTGCAAATCACATGACATACTTTAGTACTGTGGGATGAAAAGGGTGATTACTTCATACACTAAGAATAAAAATTTGTAAATCTTGCAGTGTTTAATTACTATCTAATTTTTACTTTGGTGAATTGCAATCCTGATTATGAAGACTAAAAGCTATTAAAAATTAACAATGTACAATCTTATAAGATTGCACATTAATCTTATAAGATAGAGCATTAAGCAGAAAAGATTGCTTTATTTTACTAAAATGGAAAAATAATGTGTCAATTAGAATAATGAACATGTCTTTAAATATGTTTTATTGAAAGGATGAACATATTTTTGTATAAGTTCAAACAAATTTCTTTATCAGTTTCATAAACTTGTATAGATTCTTAACAAAGATTGAAAAGGAATTGAAAAATATATTTATAAAAACACCATCATCTCTGTATTCCTTTATTTTAGAAAAGTACAAAAATAAGAAAAAAAGAATACGTTTATAAGGCAATTGCACATTTTAAGAAAATATGATATAGCTAAACAAGAATAATTTGGCATATTTCATAACAATTTTGAAGTTGAGAGGTAAGTATAATCATGTCCATATCTCATCACAAACAAAATACTACTTCACACTCTTATCTTACATATTACACTCTTTTAATGGGTAGAAAAATATAAGAGGAATGTTTCGTATGGAAATGACTGATAAGCAAAACATGGTGTAACACAACAGAGTATTTCATATAATTCTAACATTCGCATAATATGGCAATGAACGCTCCTGTGCTTCTTCAGGTGTGTAAATTGGTTGATAATCAAGGCGAAGAGTAGCTTTGCTTCGGTTATAGAAGAAAGTAGAACACATGTAATTCAACACATTAACAGAGGGTATATCCAACTCAAGGGGGTAAAAGAGATTAAACATCTTGATACCGAAACAAATAATTGTTAAGAAAAACCATGCAAGCCAATAAGGAATGATATATGCACTAACAGCAAACCCTCGAGCTTCAATGTATGGCTGAACAAGTTCGTGAATATCAATTATTGGTGTGTCATCAGTTATAAAGAAAGCTTCGCCTGAAATTGTTTCATCAACTGCAAGTCTCTCAACTGCTTTTATAAAAGCCCATGCAGCATTACCAACATAGGTTGTTTGCAAACGTTCATCCAAACTTCTTACTCTGTAATAAAAGCCCAGTGTCTTCTTTGTATATTTTAGAATTTGGTAAAAGAAATGCTTATCATCTTCGCCAAAGAAAGGTGTTGGTCGTAGTGATACGGTCTTCAGAACAGTTTCACCTAGAAAATAGAGTATTTACCTTGAATAATATATGCAAGCTTAAAGATTAACATTAGAGATTCCATTATTAATCTTCAAATGATAAACAAAAAAATGGAAAAAATTCAAATGAAAAACATTTTTAACAATTTAATACATTAAGAGTCATCCTATGCACACATCATTAATTAACAAAATGAAATTTAAGCAGTGAGTGCAAAATTTTGAATACTGAAAAGAATTCCTATAACAGAAATGAATTCCTATCAAAGAATTGACTGTTGTTCATTAAATCTCTGTAAATGAGGGTAAGTATCCATAACATTTAAGCCTTTCGCATTTTACAACTAAGAGTTTAAAAAACTAATAATGCATGTATTTTATTTTTCATAGATACTTGGGGTTACAGGGATTTTACAACAGTTAAAAATCAGTTTGAATAAATGAAATTTTCTGCCAAAAAACTTCCTTCCATGTGGTTATAAGGTTGGAAGAAGATACAAGCTCTCCAAAAGTTGCTCCTGGGAGTGTTTGTTCAAAATTGAGGTGACAAAAGGGAGTAATGTTTACTCACCTGTATTCTCAGATAAGTAGTCAACAATTTCCATGGTTCTTTATGAAAATGTCTCAGGCTAAGAGCGTTCGCATTAAGAATTTCTTTTTTTTTTTTTATCCAGCCATGATCCCACCTGACACTTTAATTGGAAATTTTTGAGGAAGAGGAAATTCATAAATTTTCCTTCAACATAAGTCTCACAGTTCAGTATCAGAAAAAAAATCTGTGATATAAATCACTTAGCAAGGAAAAAATCAGGTTAAATATTAACTACTCTATTATACTAAAAAGTTGATAATAATAGATATATAATTGCTTCCATAAATTCCTTAAAGATTACCATATGAATGCTGGTTTTTAAGAACCTACATCAGCCTTCTTCAAAGAATTAAAATTTGGAAATATTGCCCAATCACAAGTTTAAAACTTACGATCAACACATAGCCGTCCACTTGCTTTCAGTACCAAGTCTTCAGCTTTGCATTTGGTTTCTCCATACTTCCCAATCATAAATGATGTGGGTATAGGTGTGGTACTCTCAGTTCCATAAAATATATGCTCAGTTCCACATACCATATCAGTGCTGCTAGCAAAAACCAAACGGGAAACATTCTTTTTTAAACAAGCATCAATAATAGCTTTAGTTCCTAAATTTAAAAGAAAAAATTATTCTTAAAAAATTTGCACATTTTTTTTAGTACATACAATAGTTTGAACAATACACAGTTAAAATCAATGCAGAAGAATGCTATGTTTTACATGCAGCATGTCTAATAACACACAGTAATTTTAGTCTTCCTCTCTTGAATATTACATTACTTCATTATACATGTTATTCAAAAGAATTGAGCAGAAGTGTGGATGAAGCCCAAAATTAGAATAAACTAAATGACTTGTACAGGCACCAGCATTTTAAAAAGATAATTACTTAAAAGAATTATGATATCCAGCCAACCAGAGTAGACTTGGAACCAAAAAACTCAAAATTTGCTTTATGACTGACATTCAAATGTAATATCAACTATTTATAAACATACAATTCAAATTTTTCTCTAAAATAACATTTCTCAGGATATACCGAATATACTAACTTCAGACAACTCATTTATTCATAAAAAGCATATTGAGAATTTCCCATCTTTGACTTTGGTGTTTTGTACCATCAAAGTAAATTCTCAATTGTCGGCCTTATGCCAATAGTGAATTTTTGTTGGAGGGGGAGGGATGAGCCTCTCCTACAGCTCTGTTTATCACCCATTTACAAATTATACATTCTCTCTGTCTGCTCTGTAGCCTCCTATCATAGGTGGTTTCAACCGCATGGGGTCTGTCCCATGGCCTTCCAACAATGATGTCTCATGTTGTTTGTAGGGTGGCCCCCAGCTGTGGTCTGTTCCCTATTGGCAGGGATATTCGCATAGGCCTTGCAGTTATGTTAGGACCTGTACAGTACATTTGAGCACACTGAGAATTCTCAGAGATGTCAAGTACTTATTATTTTCTGTCATGTGATAATAAACAAATGTTATGTAGCATAACATTTATAACCATATATTCTACCACTTTTTTAGCAAAATTAGTAATTTTTCAGAACAAAAATATGCAATGCTACAAAGTCAGACCTCTTGAAGATTTAAGCTTAACTGAAATGAAAAAATTTAAGCTTTATTTTCTAGACAAGAATTTTGTTTTAAGAACGTCTTTCTAAAATAAAATTATCAGTCACTAGCTTTAGGTTAGCAATCAATATTTAACTTTACTTTATATCACCATGAGGGTAACAGGCAAACAGACTAAAAATAGCATAAAACTGTAATGAAAATTTTCACTTAAATGATATTTTACGTATTTCAAATCATTAAGTTACCTAAGCTAATCACCAATTATTGGACCTCTCAGCAGGAGTAAAAAATTATTATAATTAAAATAAAAATATATGTAGTTGAAACAATAAAACAATTAACACCTAGACCAAGCTAATTTATAAATATGCATATCATTTAGTAATTGTAAGTTCCATACCATCCACATTTACAGATTCCATGGATTTGGTATCTGGCATCAGTCTTATGTCCACTTGAGCAGCAGTATGAATGACACAATCAACACCATCAACAGCTTCTAACAGCTCTTTAGAGTTTCTTATGTCTGCAATATATTCAGTCATTTTTTTGTCCACTGTATGTTCTAAAGAGTAAAATACATATTAAGATTAGTATGCACAGAATTTTAAAAGTTGCATAATTTGAACAATTTATCCATGCTCAGGTTCACTCTAATAACTAATAAATATGTAATCAATCCTATTTAAAATATTCATTGCATCCTCAGTTCAGAATGGGGTGCTATATTCAGCAGATTTGGCAAGATACATAAACTATCTTCACTGATAATCACTAACTCACTCTAAAATTTACTATCAGTTTTTCACTGTAGCACACTATAACAATTTTTCAAGCATAACATATATTTACAAGCAGACACAAACAATTAAAGACAATAACAACATCAAAGCAAAGAGGTATAGTATGTTTTTCAACTAATTTTTAACAAATATTTTCTAAAACCAAAAATAACAAACAAATAAACATTATTAGGAAAATCTTGAAAAACAGGAAACCTAGAGCAGACAAGAGGCCAGAGATAAACACTTGCAAAAATTTCCATCATATCACAACAATATGGTGACAAAACAAGTAACTAACTCTGATACGAAGTTGTTAAGCACTTTGATCTAAAGTTTTAAATTTTTTACTGTGTTAACAAGTTCCATTATCTGTGGGATGTATACAATAATAGAATATGAAATCAATTACCTAGTTGTCTGACAATTTACATGGCATACACTGTGAAAATGTGATTCACAAGATTTTGGTTTGGTTTGCACAACAGTCAACTTTTTGCTACACGGCGGTTAATTAGATTGGGGCCTACAATTTAAAGATGATTCCGAATGGCTACAAACATCCATGCCAACAGTGGGACTCAAACCCACAGGATCTGAACCAAATGCCAATGCTCTAGCCATTCGGCCATCACCTGGCTCACATAAAATAAGAAAAATCATGGTAGTGGCTCATGTTTTGACCTCATACAAGAAGGGAAGCTATTTAGCACTGTATATTAGAAAGATATATAGAACTGGGCAAGCATTCAATGAGGTAATACTGCAGAACTTTATAAACACAAGGTTTATTAGATTAAATCCATGGGCATTTACTTAATACCACAGTGCTACTGAACATATGCAAAACTGCAATAATTTTGTTAATTTATTAGATGATTTTCAAAGGCATTTGTTTGACCTCACTGAATAGGAAGTTGGATTACTTAAACATGACAAAATGATTACGAATTTCTGAAAAGTGTGAAACTTTTCCATGGCAGCCAGTTATGATTCCAAAAAACAGTGGATATTATGAGGGGTGGCTGGCTAGAGAAGTTTTACTGTGTGTGTATATATACACTGAAGAGCACAAAAAATTGATACAGGCATGCGTATGCAAATAACGGAGATGTACAACCAATCAGCATAATGCGATGCAGTCGGCAACACCTATATAACCCTTTAAGACCGGAAATATTTTCATCCTTAAAATAAATTTCGTTTTAGATTATATTTAGTCTTTGATCTTTCTGCAATTGAAAAAATAATTTAAAAAAATTAGCACCCCCTATAAACGCAGGGGAGCACCCGTACAATTGTGTGGGTTCGGCTTTTTCTGTGGAAACAGTAACCCGTACAATTGTTCCGGTTAGGTATTTTCTACATAAATAGGACACAAAATTTTTGTCAGATAAACTTTTCTAAATTCAAAATTTATTGTAGGAAAAAATATTTAAGTATCATAATTAACATTTTATGAGAAAATATATTGACACGTAAGGAAATTACAATCACGCTAATTATATTATTTGCAATGAAAGTTTTTAAAGCAATTCCGATTTTTTTGTGAGACATAGATATACATTGCATTTCTCACAACGTGTTCTTGAAAGACTATAACAGTTTTCATAGCGGCACCTACGTGGCCGGGGAATATCATCGCAAAGAGGGAAGTGGTCATAACCATCATATCTTTTATCTGTACATGGTTTTTTTGCTGGTGGATTGTAAAATTTCGATCTCTTAACTGCACAAACGGGAACTTCATCACTTTCTTCATCATCACTTAAGACTTTTCTGCTAACAGATGGAATTGCAGCAAGACCTTCAGCTATCTCTAGCTTAAACTGCAATAAATCCTTTTGACGATTTTTTGAAACTTTGTTGCAACAGTGCGCTTGTATTGAAACCATGAATTTACAGCCGCTAAGTCTATGAAATGCAATATGATTTTCCAAGTCCATTTTCTGGTTTTAAACCATGTTCTGTAACATTCCATTTGCTGATCGCAAATATCTACGCAAAATATTTTATGAATACAAATTTTATAAAACAGAAATAGTAGTTTTTACTTAATATATCAACACAAAACACAAAGCGAAAGTTACCACTTGAAAAAAGTCATGTTTCAGAGTAATGAAAACTTTGTACGCTTAACGCCGGAGTCGAACAATCATACGGGTAAAGAAATATTACATCCAATAAGCAAGAAAAATAACTATAACTTTCCGTATTTTACTATTTTTCATTCATTTAAACATTAAATTTGAAATTTGTATCTAAGCAATTAAAAAAATATTTATAATTACCTAATTACGACAGATAATCTAACGGTTTCGAGTGTGCTTATAAACAATGATTTGAAAACTCACAATAGCTCATCTATGGACTGACAGTGCCATCGCTTGGGTAAAATAGATATTATTCAGTTTCTGGAAACTCATACAATCGTTCGCTTACGGCGTTTATTACATACAGATACTCAGTAAACAGAAATATATGTTAATGTCTAACCCGTACAAATGTTCGAGCTCGGTCTTAAAGGGATAAGATAACAGGTGTCTGGCAAAGTTGTTAGATCGGTTCCTGCTGCTATAATGGCAGGTTATCACGATTCATATGACTTTGAACGTGGTGTTATAGTTGTGCATGAGAGATGGGACATAGTATCTCTGAGGTAGCGATGAAATTTGGATTTTTGTGCACAACCATTTCACAAGTGTACCATGAATATCAGGTATCCAGTAAAACAAATCTCTGACAGCGGTGCACCTAGAAAAAGACCTTGAAAGAACTGTACATCAACGACTGACAAGAATCCTTAAACGAGATAGACATGCAACACTTCCTCAAATTGCTACAGATTTCAATGCTGGGGCATCAACCAGTCTCAGCGTGCAAACTGTTTGTTCAAAGGACTGTCATTGATATGGGCTTTCGGAGCTTCAGGCCCATTTGTGTACCGTTGTTGACTGCACAACACATAGCATTATACCTTGCCTGGGTCTGCCAACACCTCCATTAGACTGTTGATGACTGGAAACACGTTGCCTGGTCTGATGAGTTTTGTTTCCAATTGTATTGGGCAGATGGACAACCTCGTGAATCCATGGACAGTACATGTCAATCAGGGACTGTTTAAGCTGGTGGTTTTTGTGATGGTATGGGGCATGTGCAGTTGGCGTGATATGGAACCCCTCATACATCTAGAGACAACTCTGACAGGTGATGGGTACATAAGCATCCTGTCCAATCATCTACACCCATTCATGTCCATTGCACATTCAAACAGACAATTCCAGCAGGCCAATGAGACACCCCCCACATGAAGAGTTGCTACCGAGTAGCTCCAAGATCATTCTTCAGACTTTAGACACTTCCGTTGTCCACCTAAATCCCCAGACATTACATTATTGAGCATATCTGGGATGCTTTATTTTCATTGGAGTGAAAAAATATATCTTCAGCTAAAATTGAGAAATAATTATAAGTATACTAAACACAAAAATAACTAATTACCATCAGCAGTTCTTTCATCATTGCTGAATAGGGCAACAAATTATAATGAAATGTGAGACATCCTAATTTTTACATCTATTATTTAAGGCACTGAGAAAAAGATCCATAATGGGAACATCATTTGTAAATATTGTGCGTTTAAACAAATATGTCTTTAACAATAGTAAATTCAAAATGAATTAATAAATCAGTCTGATAATAATCTAACATTATCTGAATGTATGCAAGTTAAATATGCAAAGTCATAAAAATATGAATACCATTTCAAGTTTTAGAATATTAAACAGAGATACAATTATAATTTACAACTCACTGAAAAAAGTGATTTTTTTTTGTTGGTATTCATGTTATTAAAATATTTTAAGTTTATTTTATAGAAATTGCTTAATTGCTCAACTGCAATCAATTGCATGCTAAATTTTAACTGTCCTTAGATTTTAACTTAATCTTATTAGTCTAATTTTATTCAAATAAATATTTAAAAACAAAAGTAAAAAAGTTTTGAGTGGTGAATAACTTGATATTGACCTAATAATGAAGCTATTTATTTACTAAACTACTAGAAAATTCACATAGTATTCAGTATCATGATTAACCAAAGAAACTATTCTTAGTTTTTTATCATCCCAACTTTTTAAGGTTTATATCTCAGAACTTTCCGTTAAAGAGATGATCAATTTACACTAAAATACTAAGAAAGATATGCTAAGATATAGTATAACAAATTAGAGGCATGTTTCTGTATATTCCGAAATTATATCCATTCTTAGGACAGGAAAAAATTCCCTACCAATTCAAAACTGGATAAATAAATGAGGGCCACAATATCACCAAACATAAAAATTTGAAAAAACAAGTATTCTGATATGAACACAACACTACAGAATAAAATATTTACTAATGAAAACTATAAACTACCAAGTATTTTATTATTTAGATTATAAATATTAAGTTTAAAAAAAAATTGAACAGAAATAGAAATCAGCCAATATAAATAAGATTTCTAAAAGAGAAGAATAAATCATAATTGTGATGTTAAATTAGTGAATAAATAAAATTCAAGATGGAAACAAATTCTCCCATAAACATTAATGCATATATATATATATATATATATATATATATATATATATATATAATTAATAAACAAAATCACTGTAATAATAGGAAATTGATAACACATGATAAAATAAGTAAAAATGATAAAATAATTATACATTCAAATAATTTTTCTGCCATTTCAGATTTTTAAGAAACTTCTTTAAACCATTTATTTTTTATGCTTTTTTTTAGTTCCTTTGAGCTAATATATGTTTAAGTCTAGCATTTGCAAATAAAACTTTAGAAAATATGCCTCCACTTATAGGTATGCTTCTGATAGGGTACAGATGTGTTAGACGCACCTCCCTGCCAAGTTAGGAGATTTTGTGCTTGGCATGATAACCATGCGATTTTAGCGAAATTTTGTTATTTTGTGGCAACCCAGTTTAAATGGCTAGTTGTGTGCATTTGTTTACGTGATATAATATGGTGCCCATGTTGTTGCGAAATATTAATGTTGTATTTTGGATAGTATTAGATGTAGATTTTTGAGAGATAGGCGTACTTTTAGGGGTTGTTAGGGGTATAAAGTGGGAGGCTAAATGAGGTTTTTTGAGGTTTATTTGAAATTAACTGTTAATTTAAATGTGGTTTGATGGATTTAACATGTTGGTTTTGTTATGTGTTTCTATGTTCGAGTTTTTGAAAACGTTGTGGTTGATTTAAAATGTGGCGTGGTACAGATGTAGTATACGCAACAAATGCCAAGGGGTGATTTTTCGCCAAATCTGTTGGTTTTTTGGCAAGTTTTTTAGGGATGCTGCTTTTTACTTCGTTGTTGCCAATTTGTGTTTTTGTTGCTTTTAGGATTTTGTTGTTGACTTTTTTTAATGGGGGGTCCCCCCCACCTAACAAATTTCTAATTATTTTTAACCTTTTATTTTTTGTATTTATGTGTTTTTAAAATCCCATGTGCGCCTACGAGTTTATTAAAGCCAGCAGTAAGTTTGTTTTCCAATTTATTATGTTTACTACATTTGTTCCATATTTTGTTTACATTTCGCACTTTAAGCCTAACATGTCTGCAGAAACCCCCTTGGCGACAAAAACTTTTGGTGCCAACTTGTCACCAAGGGAGGTGCGTCTGACACATCCGTTCCTAAGAGAGCAAACGACTTATAACAAAACAATATAATGTAATGTAACACATGCATTCAGTATTCAGTGCTTCAAAGTGAGACATGAGCCAAGCCACTAAATTTGAGCAATTGTGCTCCACTGGACTGTTGATTTTCTCTCCTGAATCCCTTTGATCATTCCATTATAAGTCAGTGCAAGTCACAGTGAACTGGCTGAAGTGGAGCACCTTTTGAGCCAAGCATTTAAAATGAGCATTCATAAAGAAATATTGGTGCAATGGTTGTAATGTAATGCTCACTATAAGCATTACAATACAAAGTTATGCCACACTTTATGTTACACTATGCTACTTTTATACACATTAATAAATCAATGTATGTAAATTAATTTATGAAAAAAGAATAGGATGAACATGAAAATTTTTTTATCTAAAGTTTTTAGTACAAAATACCTTAAAACACATAACAAACTATCAAAAAAATCTTAAAAATTTACATAATTATTATTCCAGATAAAATTATCAAAAAGTATATAAAAAGGTAAACATTCTAAAAAATGTTTGAAATCTACACTTTACAAATGAGTTTGCTAGAATGCTGCTTTATTAAGAGTTTTCACATGTAAGACAGATATCACCAAGGCTGATATTCAAAGCAAAAAGCTGCCAAAACCTCACTAAAACAGCATGGATAAAACAGACCAGACTTGATGTATAACAGTCTAACGACAAATCTGGAAAAAAAGAATCTAGATTTTCTCTCTAGATTTTTTCATCTAGATCTCTTGTAAGATAGAAAATCTACAAAAGAACTAAATTGTTTAACAACAAAGTAAAATGAAATAGGAGAAATAGTTACCTAATTTGTTTTTATACTCTTTTCTATCATACAAGCGAATTTCACCAACGTTGTCACATCTTTCTTGCAATAATTTGACGATATGTTGTCCAAGGCAGCCACTACTTCCAGTGACAAGAATAATATCCTTTTTAGCTGCCATGCCGAGAAAAAGTTATTCAGTAAAATCAAGAACCTAAATTAAAAGTAAATAGATTATAAGGAAAATATGCAAGTCCTATGAGTAAATGCCTCACAATACATTTAAATACATTCAAAATGCATTTAAATAATACAAGCACAAATAAGTACAAATTACATGATGAGCATTCAAAAATTATGATCTTTAACAATAACTAGTATATTTATAATGGTGGCAGAATGATAGGGCTATGGGGGACTTGCCCCAAGATGCGAGTACAAGGGGATGACTGACAGTGTCTCAAAACATTAATAAAAAGGCTTTTATGGCAATGTCTATTAACCTTGAAATAGAGGTTATAGCTTCATATACCAGGATGCTTCTTATACCCTATATGTCCCTAGTTTTTACTAAATAATTTTGCATCAGGTTTAAAATGTTTAAAAAAAAACTAGTTTTGTCTATTTGTAGATAATTAATTATAGTAATATAATGATAGAGAAAGTTAATGCAGATGCTTAAATAATCAGCAGCATAATATCAAACACACACAGTAAGTATTGCCTTCCTCAGAAGAGAAGATCCCCGAGAAACAACCGGTAAAACCAGTGCCAGGTCTTTTCTGGCGGGAGGTCGACTATACTTTTGCAATGCATCAAAGGAATTTACAGTACAGCCATAAATTACTCATAAAAGGTCAATTTTAATAACTTTGAATATGAATACATAATTTAGCTTATGGCCTCTAAGTAATATTTTTCTTCAGATCTTCAAAAAAATTCATTATCTTACATGCAAAAGTAATTATTTTGTGGCTCATTCAAGTTTGTAGATCATATGATAATAAGAGTGACCCTTATCCTCTAACTTACAAATCACTCTGAGTAGATGTATTTTAAACAATCCTGGGGTTCCTATTCTTCATAACATAGGAATTACATCTATAAACATCTGACAGAATATAGTCATTATGTAAAAAAACTGTTTCAACTATAAGAGCACATGAACATCAAAATTATCTACTGTCAATTCAAAAACCTTTCAATTACAGACAATAACCCTTCAATAACAGTCATGCTTTATGTTAGGGAGTAATAACTTCCCATATACCTTAAGATATAAAATAATTTTTAAATCGTCCAACATTTAATTTAGATTTCATTTTTTTAAAACAATTTAAATCCCATTTTTATTTATTTATTTATTTTTCAAAATTTTATACAGCCCAGAACTTCCCATTCATTAAGTAGCTTGAAAAAAAACTTCAAGATACACAATTAATTATACTGAGGCCACAAAGTCAATTCAAAACAGTGTATATATAAATATATATACAGTGGCTCCAAAAGGGTTCATACACTTACGATTTTCAATGAAATAGGGGTTTATCCATTAATTAAAATTAATATTTCAGAATGGGAATTTAATTATAAGATCTATAATCTATTCTTTCCTTAGGCTTTCCTTAGCACTATCAATGATAAATAAGCCCCAAACGTATTGGAATGTCTTATATGCCGATGAAAGTAAGTTTAACATTTTTGGTTCTGTTGGGTGTGTAATTGTATGGAGAAGAAAAAATGAGGAACTTAACCCCCAAGAACTTAGTAGGAACAGTTAAGCATGGCGATGGAGATGTCTTTGTATGGGGGTGCATATCAGCATTAGGACTAGGTAATTTGGTATTTATTGATGGCATAATGAATTATGCTGTTTATATAAATATTTTAAGAGACAATTTAAAATTATCAGCCCAAAATTTAGGTATTGGAAACAACTTTGTTTTTTATCAAGATAACGATCCTAAGCACATGGCTCTCAACGTTCGCCTCTGGTGTCTATATAATTGTCCACAAGTTTTGAAAACACCACCTCAATTGCCAGGTTTAAACCCAATAGAACATATTTGGAGAGAACTGGAGGTTCGAGTACGAAAACACGACATTCACACGAAAAGCAAACTAAAAACAATTGATAGAAGAATGGATGAACATTGATGCAAAAATTACAAAAGAACTAGTGCAATCTATTCCCAGATGTTTAAAAGCTGTTGTGGATGCTAAAGGATATCCTACTAAATATTAATTTAATGAAAAATTAGAATATTTACTAATATGTAGAGATTTTTTACAATACGATGACTTTTGTGAGATAAAGTTTTTGTTACGTTTTGATTATTGGTTTCTTAAAAATAAAGTTGTACTATGTTTTTAAAATATTTCATGTAGTTTTGTTAAGAATAGATTATAGATCTTATTATGAAATACCCATTCTGAAATATTCATTTTAATTAATGGATAGACCCTTATGTCATTGAAAATCGTTAAGTGTACAAACACTTTTGGAAGCCACTGTGTGTATGTATATATATATATATATATATATATATATATATATATATATATACACACACTAAAGTAAAGTAGCCTATTAAGCTTACCTATATAGTGTTTCTGTAAACCATTTAAATATATTTTTTATTTATTTAAATTTAAATACCTCAGACAAAAGTGGCATGCCAAGTGAGTAAATATTTAATAACATACATAAAGAAATCAAAATCTCTCTCTTCTGTTCAAAGAAATTTCTACCCACAGCTTTAAAATGTGCTTGTTTATATCTCTACGTATAATCATCTATTGTTTAAACCATTCAAAAGCAGAAGTACAATTTAGAAGTATTAATGGCTAACAAATCAACTGTTTCAACCAATTACTGAAGACTTTTCAAATTTAAAAAATACAATTATACCATCATTTAAACTATCTTAATAGTATCTTCAAATTACATTTTTTAGCCACTCATAGACAAAGAAAAATTGTGTTTAACATTAAAATTTTGTTCATAATAATCACTTATATGAAGCCTGGACACTGTTATTATGAAATTTAATTACTGTGATATTAATTTTTTTGTTTTTGTTCTGTAAAGCTATATATACAAGTAGTCCTTGCCAACATTGCTCTGACCCCAAATTTGAATTTGACTTTGCATGTTTTCAACTGGAATGACACTTTTTAAGTCTCTACAATAACATTCTTACATTTATGCATCAACTACCTCCAGTACTGATTTCACCATGAATATATCACATGATGATATAAACTCAAGAAGTGACTATTCATAACAAACTCATGGAATAAGTTTTGTAAAAACAGAACATACATATATGATTACAACAATTAAAAGCAAGTATCACTGATATGACAAATTTCATCAGAAAAGTTTTATAATTTCAAATAGTAATTTCAGATGATAATTATGATGCACACTTATATTTAATTATTTATTTCCATTAGTAACAAGTTCATAAATATTTACTTGAGCAGTGATATCGATACATTAAATTATAAGAATAAAAATCAAAAATAATTTAATAATACACTGCACTATTTATGTAAAGAAATCCTTTCACATGTGGTGGTATTTTCAATTACATAACAGTGAGAACAGAATGTATCGTTTAAATATAAATATATTAACACAAAATAATAATGTCTCAAGAAAAACCCCACTTATAAGAGAAAAACACTTACAGCGAAGTTTTAAGTTCTTGATCAAGTCTGTCTCAAATATTTAACTAAGGGTTCAACTATGTGAAAGTGTATCATTCTACATTCAATAAGACAATGAAATGGCTGTAATTCTTTAACAACTAAGGGTGAAATAGGCGAATAGAAAATTTTTGTAACCGTGTAAATAACTGTTAATTAGATCTCTAGAATATACAAATGTCATACAACCTTAAAAATTCATACACGATGTTATTACAATCAATGTTGTTTACACGTCTAATATATTTCACTTAGATATTTTTTTGTGTTCTTCCCTGGTATTTAAAAGTCAAATACAATAATGTCCCACAATTCATATTATTTGGTACAACTGATCAAATAGATGATTTTAAGTACTGAACCGTGAATCAAAATTTGAAGCCAAGATATCGTAAGCAGATTAAATTTAATCATATTCAGATTAAATTAGAAAACCCAATATAACATTTCAACAGATAAAGCATTTAACTAAATATACACGTAAATCTAATGTTACATGTCTTTGACAAATTTTAACCCTTTGTTTTTCTTTGAGAACACTGACATCTATCAGAAGAATAATTTATCAAGGATTACTGCAGACTTTTAACTAAACTGTCCATTTATATGAAAACTTATTAACAATAAAATAATTTTATTTACAATAAATACATTTCCCTGAAATTTTCAAATTAAACACAGATAAAAATATTTAAGCACGCTTACCTTCCACTAATGACAAGCGATCATCGAAGCTCACTGACAAGTAAATCAACTGTGCCACCGAAACGAGAACTTCCGGGGAAATAATTTTTTCTAACAATTACAGTTAAACAGTTCAGTTATTGAGTAAAGGAGTGAGAATGAGTAATTCCCAGTTTCATTTAAGTTGATAATAAAAATCCTGTGAGTCACAAATTCAGCTTATAATTACATTAGAATTTGCTACGTACACGTCTGATATACTCGACGCCACTTCAACTTCCAACTCAATAAGGTGTTTTAAACTTTGAGGAAAGTCATCACAACCAAGTTGCTGCTGATTGGAGGATAATGGGATGAACTTTCACCATTGGAGCTGTAAATTTTGCATCTGATTCGGCGATATTCGAAGATTGTGATTTCATATTTTGATAACGCTTAATCATTTTTACAGTGATAACACTAAAAAATTTTAAAGCAAAACTTTTAATGTTGAGATCTAAATCGATTAAAATTACGCATGAGTTCAATTTAGGCGATTGAAAAAGAACTTTTACGTTTCTTTAAACGTTAAAGTTCATATTCTTTCTTTTTCTTTTGACAGTTAAAACACTTTTTTGACATTGTAGTCATAAGCAAAATAAATAAAATTTCTCTGCTTATCAAACTGATGAAAGTTCGATGGATAGTTGAGGATTCAGAAAATGTTATCTTTAAAAATTAATATCAACATCAAGGAAGTTTTTCTTAAATATATGGGATTATGCGTCACGGATAAATAGAAATATTTTTCGTCACAGCAGTGGTTTTTACTTATTTTATCGTTTTTTATTTTTGTATGAAGTTAGTTTTATCAATGGGGTAACAATTTAAAGACTCATATTCTAGTAGAATAATAGATAGAGAAATGGTATTATACATAATTTTCAGTAGAAAAAAGAGGCTGAGATGAGAGAAATACTTTGGGTGCACGAAAGAAATACTTTGGGTGAAACACCATTATATGAATTTCATTTAATAAGTAGATATTCTTGGAATTTTTATTTATTTATTTATTTATTTCAACGCTTAGTCTTTTACAAGCAATTTCAAAACATTTGGAGCTCATAGAACCTAAATATCTTTTCCACTTGAATATGCACTTTTGTTTTCTCTCTTCCACTAAAAGTAGACAAAGAAAGTAAAAAATATTTTTACATTTTCTTCAAATATAGTAACACAAATATACTTACCCTTAGAGTGTCAAATGATTTAGTTTGACAATTCTGGTATTATAAAGTTGCCTGTAAGGTCAACAAAAATGGGGAAGCCGATGAGAAAGATTTCTCCAAAAAGTGATTATTGGGGACCTAGAATAATAAGACTTCATGTCAGGAAAGAATACCGCCTTCCTACTTCTGTACCTGTCGGTATTGACATTTCCTCTTAGCGATCATTAAGGCCAACCGCACTTCCCCAACCTCGGCACTGAAAGTACTTTCAGGCCTACCTCCAATACAGTTAGGGCCTGATCACACAGGAGTCCGGTATCAGAACGTTAAAGTATTGAAATATATTTAACCAATGACAAACCTCCAAACGATTAGCAACGAAATTTTTAACGCCTATGATTGGTTTATTTTCGTCTCAACGTCATCTTTTCTTTAACGCTCCGCTACCGGACTCCTATGTGAACAGGCCCTTAATCTTCAAATATGAGGCAGTGCTAGGTCTTGCTAGTCGACTAGGTGTGAAGCAGGAACTCTTCGGTGTAACTTATGACGCGGAAGAATATGCAAAAGATATTAACATTTGGCAAACGCATCCGGCAAAATCAATCCTCAATCCAAGAATCCCCCATGTCCAGACAATTAGAAATATACAACGATGGGTCAAAAACGCACTCAGGCACGGGCGCAGCCTTCGTAGCCTACCTTGACGACGAAGAAATTCACAGTTGGTCAGTCCGCTTGGCCAAATGCAATAGTGTCTTCCAGGCTGAGCTCCACGCCATAGTCCAAGCGACCAAACTGGCTCAAACCCAAAAAAACCCCCTTTAGAATCCTATCCCACAGTCGCTCACTCATCCAAGTGATAAATACGCCATTCTCGAGAAATCCACAACTAGCGGAGCTTTACGAATTGATAAGGCAATCGGACAGTAGTTTCACCATAAAGTGGGTCAAGGCACACGCAGGTATTAAAGGCAACGAGCATGCCGACGATCTGGCCTAACTTTCGGCAAATTCCCAGTCCTTGACAGAAACAAAACTCCCCTGGCCACGCTCGTTACTGGAGATATGTATGAAATCTGCCATTATGGAAGAATGGCAGTACATTTCGCAAAACTGTAGTACCGGGAGACAAGCATACAAAATATCCCCTACTGTCCGAGTATATAGACTATCCTGCAACCGTGCCCTAATCCAAATACATACCGCTCATGGTAACTTCCCGGTTTAACTGCACCCTTTCAAAATTTGGGACACCTACCTATGCGCTTGTGAAGAGCGGGGGAACTGGTTACAGTAACTCCCTAAGTTCCCCCTCCCCAACTGCCCACATTTAATTACTGCGACAGATTTTAATTATAACTTATGGTTTAAGCAGTTAGCAGAAAATAAATGGGTTAAATGGAAAGCCAAGAGAATAATGCGTTGGTTGCACCACAACATCTCTTACATAGAAGAATTCCACACTAAAAATACCACAACAACATAAACGCAATAACACTTAACAGAAACACTATAGACAAACACACATCTTCTTTCTTTGCTTCCAGGCACAATAACCAACTAACAACTAACCTTTAGGTTCCCCAAGAGTTTTACTAACTTACTAACAACTTACTAACCTTCCCACTCTCTCTCTTTCCTGCTTCTGCTCGCTTCTTCTATCCTATTAAAAATTTGTAGGGCCCCCACTAGGCCTAGACGATGTTACATTTTTGACATCGCGATACATCGTCAGTCTAACATCACGATGTGACGATGTATCGCGATGTTAACCACGAACGTAGCCAGCAGGTGGCAGCGTGTCTCCCTAAAAAAAGTGACGTAGATTCATACATAAAACTGAGACCAGGTTGTTGTCCTGCAACAGACTAAACTAATTAAACATTCAAATATCTTTTATTTTGAGCCAAGAATTTCTGCATTTTTTTTGGAAGCAATGCCGCTCTTTGTTTAGGAATAACACTCCCGCCTGTGCTGAATACTGTCTCTGAAGGTACACTTGAACCTTGAATTCCCAAATATTTTCTAGCAAGTACTTTAAGAGTCTGTTCACATAGGAGTCCGTTGCGTTGCGTTAAGGAAAAGATGACGCTGAGACGAAAATAAACCAATCATATGCCTCCAAACGATTAGCAATGAAATTTTTAACGCCTATGATTGGTTTATTTTCGTCTCAACGTCATCTTTTCCTTAACGCAACGCAACGGACTCCTATGTGAACAGGCCCTTAAGGAAAAGATGACGTTGAGACGAAAATAAACCAATCATAGGTGTTAAAAATTTCATTGCTAATCGTTTGGAGACATATGATTGGTTTATTTTCGTCTCAACGTCATCTTTTTCTTAACGCAACGCAACGGACTCCTATGTGAACAGGCCCTTAGTATTGACGGTGTGTAACCGGAAAATCGTCCCTTCAAGCTAAGCGATGTGATATCGTAAACCCGCGCATGCGCACAAACATCGGACACTGGGAAATCGTCGACCAAGCGACGCGACATCGTAACATTGCGTATGCGCACATAGAAACATAGGAACCGTTTGTGTAACATCGGGAAATCGCGAGTATGAGTACACCGCTAGGTTTATGACACCGGGAAATCGCGATGTTACGATGTATCGCTGATTTGAAAATTATGTAACCGGTGTGACGATGTCGGCTTCACACCGGTTTTTCACGATGTATCGATACATCGCCCAAGCCTATCCCCTCCACCCTTTTTCCCCCAGTGATGTAGGTCAGTGCAATTCAAGAAGACAACTTCTGGACCTAACACATAGTGGATTTGTTAGGGAATCTTCGAGCTCCGACTGGATCACAGCAACAGAAAGAAGACATCAAATACGCACAGTCGGCTCTGCCGGAGAGGCATTTGGTAAGGGGAACATGAAAATCAACTAGTGGACTCGTTAGAATTACCCTCCTGGGAGAGCACACAGCAAGATTGAAAAGACCAAGTTCTTCGAAGTGAAACAACGGGGGATATCTCCAAATCGGCCTCCTCTTATTCTAAATTCCCAATTTCAGTAGCCCAACTACTTCTGTGCCACTCCTGATTAATCGATCACAGATTCACCTCGTGGTTCCCACTCGTGCCAGCGTTAGCTAACAAAAGAGGGATGATAACTCTTCCAACTGGTAAACCTTCCAATCTGGTAAACCTAGTAAGCTTCGCTACTCCTAGTAAACATCGCTACTCGCTCTTGTTGGATTTCTGTCTGACCGCCTTTCTCAGTAATTTGAAACTCATCTTCACTGTCCTGATATGTCATTTATTTTTCAACAATATTCTTCCAAAACCCCTCTAACTATTTTAATATTTCCTCTATATCCCCCAGGTTTTCCGTCATTACCAATTAACTTAAAATTTGAAACTGCTATTACCAGCTCTTAAACTCTAATTATAATTTAATTTAATAAAACTTAAACTTTAAAAAATTATTTATTATTATTATTATTTATTCACATCATCAAATCTGCTATAATCTTGCGAACGGTAACCATGAAACTTCCCACTGTTGATACTGAGGATAAGGAGCTCATGCTCTAAGGCACCTCGCAAGCTTTTCCTATGACGACAACAATATTAACTACTTCATCTAAAGGGGAAGACATCGCCATGTAAGAACCCTTTATTTCTTACTAGCTCAGTATAGTTATATCTAATAAATATTATAATTATGTTTAAATTTAATGTTTTCAGGACTTGCGTGCGAAGCGGCATTCGTCAGCTTCCCTTAGACGGGGGGGGGGGAGGGGTATCAGTGGCGTAGCGAGGGGCGGCAAGGGTGTCTATCATGTACCTGGTGCCATTTGCAGAGGGGCGCCAATATAAGATCTATATATTATATTACTACATGTTTTTCGGGGGGTTCCAATATAAGGTCTATATATTATATTACTATATGTTTTTCAGGGGGGGAAAGCCAATATAAGATCTATATATTATATTACTATATGTTTTTCGGGGTGGGGTGCCAATATAAGGTCTATATATTATATTACTATATGTTTTGCGGGGGGGGGAGGGGGTGCCACAAAGGTATCGTGCCCCGGGCGCCAGTTATGCTCGTTATGCCAGTGGGGGTTTTCCTCATTTTTTCCTGTCTCGAACTTAGTAGTGCAGTTTGAACTCATCGACAACATTGTTTTTTTCGTTCTTCCTGGTCCAGAACGTTTTTTTGGCTGTTAGTATTCCCCATCTGAGGAAATGAAGGGCAAGTCCCTGACTGAAGCGGGCATGATAGGGTAAACTTGTTAGGTCTGCTATGTTCAGTGAAGTAGCACGTGTTTGCGTGTACTGCGTTCGGGCAAGGTTCGACTACAGCAGCGTGGGCACGACTCATTTTATTTTATTAATATTTTTTTGGTTTATTTTGTTAGTCAACCCCCTTAATTTTTTTCTCAAGTTTAATGGCTTGAAGTTTTTCTAGAAGACATAATGACGATGGTCCAAAGTAGTTTTTGGGCACGTCACTTCACGGGGGGAACAACGCAAGGGCGGGCCACGACTCGCAACGATAATCTTATTGTGAGTTGTGTATGTCTGTCGCTTGATAGACGGGCCCGGAGTTTACGCTGTCGCCTCTTAAATTGACCAGTTACACTTTACGGCTGAGTTGGTTCCTAGATAGTCGTAGCTTAGATACAGAAAAATTTATGTTTGTTTGTTTGTTTGTTTGTTGTGTTTTTCAGGTTTCGCGTTTTCGCGCCACCTTAACTAAGGGCCTGTTCACATAGGAGTCCGGTAGCGGAGCATTAAGGAAAAGATGACGTTGAGACGAAAATAAACCAATCATATGCCTCCAAACGATTAGCAATGAAATTTTTAACACCTATGATTGGTTTATTTTCGTCTCAACGTCATCTTTTCCTTAAGGGCCTGTTCACATAGGAGTCCGGTGCGTTGCGTTAAGGAAAAGATGACGATGAGACGAAAATAAACCAATCATAGGCGTTAAAAATTTCATTGCTAATCGTTTGGAGGCATATGATTGGTTTATTTTCGTCTCAGCGTCATCTTTTCCTTAACGCAACGCAACGGACTCCTATGTGAACAGGCCCTAACGCAACGCAACGGACTCCTATGTGAACAGCCCTAACGCAACGCAACGGACTCCCATGTGAACAGGCCCTAACTGTGCGTCGTTGGATATTTCTTTTTACTGGCCTCTAGAGCATCCATTTTCTGCTTCTTTATTCTAAATTTGTGTTATTCTAAAATTCTCTTCTTGCCCTCTTAAATGGCCTTTAGGCCGGCGGATTTGAGTGGTACAAGCTCCTGCCCTGCTGTCTCCGTGGCCCTGGCATGGGGGCGCCAGGGGCTTGTTTCGGTGGGTCCGCTGAGGAGTCATTATCTACGGTCTAACCCACGGATGAGAACCCATACCCGGAAGGCCACTACGTAGCCATGGCGGGTCCCGTTTCGTGCCTTGGTAAGGTAAACGCACCAGTAATGGGCCGGTTAAGAGAAAAATTGAAGTAAATCTGAATTTTCACAGCTATAGATAAAGCAAACGGGTCCAAATTTTTACCTTCCATTTTAATAACTGTCTTACAACTGTAGTAGCAATTGGAGCGCACTGGCTGCATTCATAAAATAATATATATGCATAAATAATAACCAACCTGATGCACCTATAATGGGCCATTATTTTATCCGATGTACTCATAATGGGCCACTCAATAATGGATCATTAATATCGCCCATCACAACATTAATAGGCGATCTATTTAATCTGTTACGGAACAAAAGTCAATTCTACAATATCATAAAATTGGAAAGAAAAGGAACTAAAAACATGATGTATATTTTTAAATCGGTTTATTCATTTTATAACTACAGTACAACTACACTAAATATATAAAAACTGAAATATAACTGAAATATAAATTTATTAACTTAAACATCTAAAATTAAATTTACTTAAAAATTGGGGTTAATGTTGCCGGTGATGTACTACTTTACTTGTCACAGCTGGTATGGTGTTGGAAATATTGACATTTCCGAAAAAATTTGTATCAGTACACGGGCAGGCCCAATACAAGGACAGTGTAACAATTCGTGATCCCATGATGGGCCACGCTATTTTGATAATGGAATCTAAGTTTTTTGGCATTTAATCACTGTACAATTTGGATTATACATATTACCGTAATGAATAATAGTTTAAGTCAATAAACAGACAGTATAGTACTTAAATAAAAAATTTTGAAAAATTCACTTACATTAACAGATTTCTTAATCAGACGTTAAAACAAACACAAATTTTCTTCTCTCTAGCAGAATACACCTTACACTTCGTACAAAGTAAGGGCCTGTTCACATAGGAGTCCGCTGGGGAGCGTTAAAGTATTGAAATATATTTAACCAATGACAAACCTCCAAACGATTAGCAGTGACATTTTTAACGCCTATGATTGGTTTATTTTCGTCTCAACGTCATCTTTCCCTTAACACTACGCAACGGACTCCTATGTGAACAGGCCCTAAAGGAATGAACTGAATTCCATCTCTAAGGGATCCTCGATGGTAGTAGCCAATGACCCCACCCCTTCCACTGCCTAAGGTAACAATAGACTCTTAGGGCCTGTTCACATAGGAGTCCGTTGCGTTGCGTTAAGGAAAAGATGATGTTGAGACGAAAATAAATCAATCATAGGCGTTAAAAATTTCATCGCTAATCGTTTGAAGGTTTGCCATTGGTTAAATATATTTCAATACTTTAACGCTCCGCCACGGACTCCTATGTGAACAGGCCCTTAATTTTTCGACATTTCTAAAGGGTTGCCCATTATAAGGACACGGCCTATTATAGGTGCATTTACCTTACATTAGAACAAATCGATTTAACTTTGCGTGATAGAGATGTGTTATGTATGAAAGTTGAAAATTATTTATATATAGGAGAGATGCTATCATTAGAAAAAAACAAATTTTATACATTATAAAATATTTACATTATTTAATCAAAAAAGAGCAAAAAGAACTTACGTCACCCTTTTTGAGATGAATTAAGAAAAAAAAAAAGTGTACAAACATTAACTTTTTAACTCTATCACCTTGGAAAAAAATTGAATTATATTTAAATAAAGGGTTTAAAAAATTTTAAAAAGAGTCGCAGTATCAATCTCAAACAGTCAAAAGAATTAACAAATAGTAAATGAAAGGATTTTGAATTTCTTTAATCGTTATCGTTTATTGTCCGGTTTCGGAGTGCGTAAAAATGAATGTAAACAACGTAGTTAAAAATCCCCTCTCTTTATATAGATATTTACTGAGGCAATGTAAAAAGCTTCCAAAAAATGCTGAAGAACATTATAAACATCATGTAAGACAGGTATGGCTCATTATATATAGCTTTATCCAGATTCTACGAGCTCTTACAACAAATTTGTCATTAAAACTGTAATTTATTATATATCAACTATCGAGTCTTGGAAATTCATTTGAACTATTTCATTGGAAACTGTGGTGTAATTATTGCATTGTATTTAGTTTAAAATTAAGTTATTTATCTTATTTATAATGTGTACTTTTTTACTGTCACCATTGATCTAATAGTCTTACCTGCGAAGAATTTAAAAGTTCTTGGAAGTCTTAAGTACTCAAGTTCCATTTTATTGAGCACCTACATATTCGAGTAATTCTGGTTTCAGGTGAGCTATCCTTTTGAAAAGTGAACGTCAATATCGTGATGTCACTTGCTTCACCGTTTGTTTAACCAGAGCTCATCAGTGGCTGAATTACATACAAACGAAACCTAAGGTTATCACCCTGGTTTAATCTACCTAAGTTTTAACGTAGGATTACTTTTCTTCATAACGGTCCACGGTTAAGCAAAATTTCAGCCATTAAAACCGTTGTCGCGAGTTATAAATCAAGAGTGGCAGGATATTATTTCTAAAAGGTGTTTTTTTTTTTTGTTTTATCCCCTTTTCTCCCTTCATACTTGACCAAAATTGATAAATGAGGTTTACTTATAGATGAAGAGTTTGATATTGATGTCAATGTGCCAATTGTCATGATGGGTGATTTTAATATAGATGCAAAATGCAACGGAAAGGCATGCAATTTCCTGAAACATCACTTTAATTTAGATATGGTTACTTCCAACTATCTGAGTACACTGGGAAACTCATTTATTTATATGACATTTACATGACACATTGCCCCCGATTTTCTGACATACGTAACTTATTTTTCTTACCATCGACCTATTCTGCATAGTTATCACACATCCTTTTCTTCGTATGTAGGAATTTTTTTATTGAAAAAAAAAAAAAAAAGAGGTAAGCAACGATAAGTAATCCTACATTAATAACCCACAGTAGTTTTGTTAAAAGAGACTACCTGAAATTTAAAATTTTTTAAATTTTTGTTTGAAAGGGAGAAAAACTTAAAATCATATAATTGCTGTAATTCTCTGATGGAAAAATATTGTAACTGTACATTATTATAATTGAAAATGATTTAAGATTTTGAATTTAAAATATCTTATGGTTATTATGTGTTTAAATAGTTGTTTTAATAGGAGTGCCATATCCTACAATTGAAAACATAGAGGAATGTTGATACTTGCTTAGGCGAAGATAAAGAATTTATCGTAAAATGCTCTTATATAAATATATTTGTCTTAGCAAACTAGAAAAATTGAAGTGATCTTCTAATTAGTTGATCTCCTCTTTCAATGCTTATATTTTAAAGATTTATTCTTTTGTATGTATCTCTTTTTGAAATTTAATGTAAATTATTTATTATCTTCATTAAAACATTATCAGTAGATATTAATTGTTAAAGTTATTTACTGTGTGATCTTTTTGACAATAGCAATGTTGTGGTTATTTATCTTTTACAGTAATTTGTGTATTTTAAAGAATTAAATATAGAAGAAAAGTTAGTAGTATTTTTATAATTTCTTTAGATAATGATTTGTGTATGCATAATGAAATTTTTGAGATACTGCTAAATGGTACAAGTTAAACTCACTAACTCTTATGAATAATCAAAGTAGTTCTCTCCAAGATCAATGGACTTTAGTAGGCAAATTTTCCAAAGATTAAATGCCTCAAGCCATCTATTTCTTGGAATAGATGAAAAATATGCTTTTATAGCTTCATCAGATTCATCTTCGAAATAAAAACAATGGAAATTTCGGAATGAAACCCATTTTTTTTGGGGTTAAAAAATAGCCAAAAGTCACACGTAACAAGAGAATAGGTGGATGTTCTATCACTCTGATTTTTTTTTTTTTCAAGAAATTTGACTGCTTTGCAAGAAATTTGACTGAATTTTGCTGTTTGAGAAGAAGCATGTATCATGGTAAAGCATGAGGCTAACATTCACCTCTTGAAGAATATCTAGAAGACACTTAGTGGTATACCAGTTAGCTGTAACTGTTTTCTGTCCCTCTAACTTATGGCTTTTGACCAGCCCTGTACTTCTGAATAACACGGCATACATTACATTTTTCATTGATTGTTGTCTTTTCACCATTGTTGGTTTGGGTTCATCTTCAAGACTATACTTTACTTTCTTGACATAATGGAATGTCAAAAAATGGTATGTACATCTCATCACCAGTTATGATTTTAGAAATAATGTGGTGCCCACTATCATTAATTTTAGGGTTTCTTTATTGATTCTGACATGCTCCACTTTTTGGTATTCTGTTAAATTACGGTAGACCTAATGACAAACTAATTTTTTCATATGTTGTTCTTCATGAAAAATTTTATGTATAGCTGCAGATCCAATGTTAAGTGCCTTCTGTATCATTTGGTAGGTACAGTGATTATTATTGATTAACACTTTTCATACGACAAACACATTTTCTGGGACTACAGCTAACTAAGGTCTCCCTCTGTGTTCTACAACCAGGGGAGAATTTCAACCTCTTCTAAATTTTGTAAACCATCTGAATACAGTGGTTCGAGATGGAGCTTCATTTCCATATGCTAATTGTAGACATTCAAGGCATTTTTCTTGATTTAGCCCTACTTTAAAATCATAGAAAATCATAGATCGATAATGCTCTCGAGAAAATTCCATTTTCTCTCCTTTCAAGATTAATTCTATGATAGCTAAATTGCAGTTGTTGCCACAAATTATCATTGCTGACATAACAGTTCAAATTTAAATATCCTACTAATAATTTTTTTTTCTTTTTGCATATGGTCTGCCCATCTTAAAAATTTCAGTGTTATCCTTGTATATATATACATATTAAAGTGGGGAAAAAATTAACAGTTTAATATTTATTTATAATAACAATTACTCTTTTGTATACTACTTTTGAGTTTTGTTTACTACAATTAAAAAATACTCTCTACATCAGTTTTTATTTTTTGCTTCATTATAGTTGTATGTTAGTGTTTTTGCTAGATTACTGTCTTTACTAAGAAAATAAGAATGTAATCATATTTTGGGTTTTTGGAGTGCAATGTTCATTTTTTTGTTTAACATGGGATCAAAAAACTATGACCTATACTTTGGAGTTATTTCCATATGGCTTCTAATAACCATGTTAGTTGCAAGATTTAAATGCATTGAATCTATTTGTTTGTCCAGGATAGATATATATAACTAATCTAAAATTATTTGAGACACTAAAATAATACATATTTTTCATTAATTTTAAAATGTATGCTGAAATATTAAAAATTTTATAAGTACCTAAATTTTAAGTTTCTTTAAAGAGAGTGGTTAAATTTGAGGGATTTGCATACTTATTTAAATATAGAAATTTCAATGAATGGTATAAATATAGTTTGTAATGTATCAGTGAACATATGATAAAATTGTAAATAACAGATTGTTAGACTGATATTGTGAATAAATCATAAATCAATTATTTGTATGTAGAGACAATCAGATTTAATGCTTTACTGAATGAAAAAGATCTATGCTAATTATTTTGAAAATAATTTCTATTTTGACTGATATACTATTGATTTATCAAGCTGCTGTTTACAATTATAGTGCATATGTGATTCTTCCCATAAATGTAGATTATTTTATTTTAGTCTTTTTGGTAGTGAGCAAATGGAAGGCAAGTTTAACATGTTATGTTTTATACCTTTTTCATTGTAAAATTATCATATTAAATAACTTGGGTAATGCATTCTCACGCTAGGAGAATGCATTACTATTATGGTAACATACATTTGTAACATTTACTTTAATGTTAAAATTAACCTGTTAAAAGCATTTTCACATCTATTCATTGAACCACAACAGAAAGTTGATTAAAATAAAAGCAGTTTAAATTTGGATTTAAATGAGATTATTTAAAAAAATTAATTTAATATATTTTTTTCCCCCAAAGGAACATGCTCAAAATTTTTATGATAATCGAATATTAAGGTGTAATTTAGTTTTTGCACAATTATGAGTTTATAAAACTTGCTTTTTATAATTGATTATGAGATAATTAAAATACATCTTGTTATAAATAGTGGTGCTGTTAGATTTAACAACCGGAACACTGTCTGCCATTCCAATTTTATGTCCTGTTTTCTTCTTTAATTGTACATTACTGGATGTGGTTGATTACACTTTATAAATAGTTTAAAATGACCTGTTTTTAAGAATATCTTTATAAATCAAATGAAAATAGAAAATATTTACTGTTATATTTCTTGTAATAAGTTTTTTTTGTTAGAGATACATTAATTTTTTGCTTTATTTTTGTTGTGGTCTTTTGGGTGCAATTAATGTATAACTATGAAGATTAACTTTTAAATAGTTTAAAATGTATCTGCTGCTAGTTTCTGGCACAAACATTGTTTAGGGCTGTTTTGGGTTAGTACTCGTAATTATAATTAGACAACCTAAATTCTTAAGGGATGGGGGTCTAGTCCCCTCCAATTTCCCATTCCTTATGTGCTTAAGTGTTTATTTATATACATATATATTATAATTCTCTTTTAAAATTGAACGATTATTACTTGTTTAAAATTTTTATAGACATGAGAGTGAACTTCTGAAATTGGCCAATCACTCATCAGTAGTTAGATTGAAATTTCAAGATGTTATAGTGTGTAATACTCACAGAATATTTGCATAAGGTTAATTTATGCATTTTGTCTGCATTAGGAAAACTGGTTTTGCCTAACGGTCGGCAGTATTTTAAAGGATTGATTATTATTTTCTTGGAATTGCACTTGTTTTTAGTTTTCTGATAAGTCTAAAAGTTGTTTAAACAATGCATTTATACTAAAAGTTACAAATTTCTTGTTATTTTCAGTCTTTCAATAGCCATTTGGATGAAACTAATCCGGAACGCATTAAACAAATTATTAGTAGAGCTGTAGAGGATGCTGAATGGATTGTAAAAAAGGTACAATTATATTTTCTTCTAGATAGACTATAATGCGTCTACGAACTGGTTTAGGCTAGTTATTTATATCATTAAATGAATTCTTCCCATGAAATTGTGAAAAACAAAACCAAAACCAATATCGAAATCTGAAGAGGAAAATAAATCCTCTTACAACTTGTCCCAAAATGTGAGCTGCTTTCGATTTTCCAGGAAAACCCAATCATCATTATTTGACCGAATACGCTGTAGTTGTTTAAGTAAAATCATTTTTGATTAGTAATAGTAAAGGCATCGTTAATGAAAATAGTATAAACTACGAGTTGAAGCAAGACCTTTCTGAAGCAAATAGTGGTTTGATAAGCAACGGTCATGTCGAATTAATTATTCCTAGCTACTAGTTAGTGTTACGTATGTTGTGACCATTAAGCTTTACTATTTAGAATTTTCCGTAAAATTTTTTGCCTTACCACTCTTGATTTTACGATGCTGTCCTTTTTCAAAGTTTTTGAGCCTTGAAAAATTTACCCCAAAAGAAATTTATACGTTGGATTGAATGCGTTGAAACATTCGAGAGAGGTGGTTCGTAAAAGGCTCTGTCTAATTCTCAGGGAAGCATAAATTATAATCTTCCAACTAAAAAGCACCTATCAAGGGTTTGCACAATTTCTTTCAGTGCAGTTCTTTACTGTTTTTCTATTTGGGAAATATATACTGTCTTGTGGAGATGTTTTCTATGATTTGTCACAGCTATGAGTTTTTTCTTTTTCATGACAAATTACTAATTCTTGTGTTTGTATTAAAAATGTGATCTATCTTATGTTAATTACTCCTCGTTCTTTCTATTTCAGTATTCAAGAAAAATATGAATGAAGAGACTTAAAGATTATTTATCTACTATGTAGACTATAAAGATGCGAAATTTCTCTGTGATCTAAATATACCGGTAGTTGAATAAAATATTTAAAACTTTATTTTTGATATCCTTATTGTCTACAAAGTGTTTTAATTGTTATACTTAATGTTGAAATATATTGTTCTCAGAAGAATGAAGAAAGTAAGTTATATGACTTAAAGGGGGAAAAAAGACTAATTTTTTTCTTAAAAGTTGACCTTCTTTTATTAAATCTAATTTTTATTTGGCTGTACTCCACTCTCCTTGTGACTTTTTAAAAATCCTTTTTGCCGGAAACGTCATATAAAAGGTAAATTTGGTGAGAGTGAGCTAAGCTGAATTTAAAATATATTAAATAAGTAAACTTCTCTCCCTCCAGTGGTTTTTATATTGTTATGTGTATGGAGTATGTTTTTAATAAAGTTGTACTTTGACTGTTTTAGAGTGCTTTTGTTATTGCTGTAGGTCCGTTGGTTGCTCAGGGGAGAAAAAAGTGATGTTGAATGCAAGAAGCTGTAGCTTATTGAGTTTAAAATTCGTCTCCAAGACTTCAGAAACTGTTGGTAATACCTCTTGGACTGATTTGGAGAGTAGTTATATTAAATAGGCAGGTGGGAAAGTCCTTCTCGAGGCTCTTCTCCCTTCTCATAAGGGTATTCCTTGATAAATGTATAAGGGTTCGTACTGTCCAGATATTCAGCTCCGATTCAAAAAATTAGAATAATGTAAAAAAGAATGGGTTTAATGTTGCTAAAGTGTCATTTTGCATACTGTGTTCAGAAAAAAATATTAAAAATGTCTAAATATCTTCAGAACATTTATAAATATAACATAAATATTTATTTTTATTTTCTATACTAATAATTAACTATTTTAAAAAATATTAGAATTATTTAAAAAATTAGAATATCTGGACAACATGGTTCAAAAAATTAGAATCTGCAACTATTTTTCTGTTGGTTTAGAGAACAGCTGCGGGACTTATATGTGCGGGACTATAAAATGTGTTCCGCGGAAAATGAAAAGTAGTTTGGCATTTGATTTTAGTTCAGTATTTGCTTAATATAGGACGAAAAAGCGACTTATCTGAGGCTGTGAAATTTCGTATTGTGCACTTGCACAAAGAAGGAAAAACACAACTGTTTATAGCAAAGGAAGTGAAACGTTCTCAAACAAGTGTGAGTAGAGTTTTGAGAGAATATTGTAATAAGTGTTTTCAAAATAAACACTTTAAAAGTGGTCGAAAGCCTGTAACTTCAGCAAGAGATGAGAGGCAATTGAAAAAGATTGTGAAGAAACATCGCTTTCGAAGTGTGAGATATTTGCAGAGAAAATGGAAAGAAGTGGGTGTAAATGCCTCTAAATCTACAACATTACGACGACTTCACAAATTAGGTTTTAGATCACGTGTGCCAAAGACAAAGCCACTCTTATCATTCAAGCAAATGGCTGCTACATTTATATGGTGTAAATAAAGGCTATTTTTGGGTCAAGATGACTGGAAAAAGGTACAGCGATGAAAGTATGTTTTGTGTGTCCCATGGGAATCAAGGTATACGTGTTTGGAGACTTAAACAAGAAGCTTTTGATAAAAAGTGTTTAAAACATTCGGTTAAATTTGCAACCCCTGTCATGGTATGGGGGCTGCATGACTGCAGAAGGCCCAGGTAGGTTTGTGTATTATTTACACAAAAGTCAATTCAGAAGTGTATCAAGACATTCTTGAACACTTCATGATTCCTTCATCTGAGGATTTATGTGATGACGATTTCGTGGTTCAGCAAGATTCAGCTTCTTCCCCCACTTCCAAATCGACAACTAAATGGCTCCAAGAGAAGGAAATAAATGTACTCCTTTGGCCCGCGAATTCACTCGATCGAAACCCCATCGAGAATTTGTGGGGAATTATGAAAAAACGACTTCAAGAAGTTGCACCAAGAGACAAAAAAGATCTTATTTCTAGTTTGAAGAACATATGGGCGAATATTGATAAAAAAAATTTGTGAACCTTTAGTCAATAATATGCCAAACCGTTTAAGAGCTGTCATTAAAGCTAAGGGTGATGTAACAAAGTACTGATTAGCATGTAAAAACCTTTCGAGTTTAAATTGTGTACAATATATTTACATTATTCTAATTTTTTGAACCATGTTATGAAGTATTCTAATATTTTGAATTTTTTTTTTTTGCTGTTTTAAATATATTTTCTATTTCATTGTAATATGTTCATATTTTCATAATCTACAAAATATGCAGATTTATACTATGATAATTTATATTTGATATTATTGATTATTTATTTAATAAATTAGATTTGCAATTCCCTTGACCATATTTTCTTTCATTTTTCTAATTTTTTGAATCGGAGCTGTATAACAACTAACATTTTAGAAGTCCTTAAAAGTTCAAATTCATCTTCTACTTTTGCAGTCTCTTAAAAAGTTTTTGAAAAGTTCGTATTTTTGCATTTAAGGTATAGCATAAGCAACGTAAGTTGCTTATGTGTGCCAGTATCTTAATATTAATTTAGACCGAGCCTTGTTTTAGCTTTTTAACATCAAGAAAAAGTTACCTAAAATTTTACCACCACAAATTTTCATATCAACTTTAAATGTGTGGTGAAAACCGCCCCAAAATAATAGTGTGACAGGTTTGCCAGTGTTTAAACCTGGAGGTTTAACTTGTGAAAATTGCAAAATTATAAATCGGAAAGAAAATCTTTTAAAGGGATAGTACACCTTTAACTTAAAAAAAAAAAAAATGCTAGGAAATTGACCAAGTTTTCATAATTTTTAAAAAATTAACCAATAATGAAAATTTAATTAAAATTTCTGGACTTTTAGATGTAACATATTGCAAGAAAAATAACAGATTAATGTAAAGTATTAAAATTATTTAAGAAAACTTAAGTAACATTGTTTTCTTATTTTCATAGTTACTAAGTGCCACTGCTCGCATATTTGAAGTTAATTTATTAACATTAAACATTTTAATTTAAAGATAAAAGTTTAACATAAAGAATTAAAATCTTCTAATTTCTTTCATTTTTGATATTTATAATCAATAATTGGATTTTTTTTTTTTACAAAAATTCTCACATATTTGTAAAAATTTTTTTAACGTAAGATAACTCTAATCTTTTAGTTCATTTTATGCAAAAGTTAACATTAATGTGTATAAAAATTTTAAGCTATTATCTAGAATAATTTTGCGAGATAATGCTCGCTAAGTCAGAAAATCATATTTTGAGTTAAATTCATTTAAAGTTAAAATTTTGTATAAAATGTATACATGAGTTACATATCCGCTACACATTGCCGCTTTGTCGGTTCAGCGTCTCAGCGCTTCATTACATTTTGGATACCCTAAGCGGAGAACGTCCGTGGTTGTCTGCGGAACCAGTCTTGAACGGCATCCCGGACCTTTGCATTGTTTGTGGACTGGCGGCCCTTGAGAACCTTTTCAGTGGGCCGAAGATGTGTTAGTAATAGGGCAACAGGTCGGAGCTACGGTATAGGGGGGGGGGGGGATGGTCGATGACCTCCCAGAGGAAACGCCACATCAATTTTTTTCCATGGTAACAGCCAAGTGTGCCTGAACAGGTCTGATCATGTCCCGATCTCATACGTCCTTTCGAAATTCAATAAACCATCTGAAAACTGTACACCGTAAGAGACATTCGGGCTCATACACATCTTTCATACGATAAATTGCGGCTCACTAACACCCTCTGCCTTCAAAAATTGAATGACCACTGTGAGGACGAATCCATGTCACGACCGTACGTAGTCACCTTGTTTAAGAATGTGCAAACAGTGCACTGACACTTTCCGACGATAACAGAGAGTGGCAGTTTTCCCTATGAAAAGGATAGCTGAGGTTTCTGAGTGTTTCACTCGCTTCCAGAAAATAGCTGAATGTTCGCATGGATAATGGTCTAGAATATGCTCGCCCTGAGCTCAGAAGGTTTTTAGAAGAGTAAGATATTAAAACGGAGGGGACGATTGTCTATACGTCAGAACAGAAAGGAGTAAACGAGTGATTTAATTATACAGTACTGGATCCAATAAAAAACGACGTTGAAAGACAGTGGGTAAGCAACGACTTTTGGGTAGACGTCTTACTTTGCTTTACATGTACGTTGAACAGGATTTGTCGTCATAACCAGTCTAAAATCCCTCTTGAATTACACGGAGCTAGAGAGCCACCCGTAGGGAACTTAAAGGTGTTAATAACAGTAGCGTATAAGAACCTCCAAACTGTTGAGAAAGAAGATAAATAGGAGAGCTAGAAAAGGGATTATGGTTGAGTGCACCCTGAACACTATAAGGTGTAGGATCTGGATACCCAGCGAAAGCAAAGACGTCGACACTATTAATGTCTCATTTTAAGAGAATGATAGTAGCAGGGAAGTTATCTTGGTTGAATGATTGAGAGAGGTAGGTCGTTATTTATCTACACGAGGACTAATTAGACCGGGACCTACCGCTTAAAGCCGATTCCGAATGGCTACAAACATCCATACGAGCAGTGCAACTCGAAGCCACAGACGCTGGGTACCAAACGCCATTGCTCTAGCTATTTGGCCATTATCCTCATCCTCGCTATGACGGTGCTTATCGATATAAATTTATCAAGTTAAATGCTGGGATGACCAAACACCTTAAAACTTGAAAAAGTTCAATTATATTACGAATCAATTATATTACGAATTTATAAAGTGGATATTTTAGGAGAAATTAAAATAAGGTTTTACGTGGTTCTAAAACTCAAATGATTTTAGATATCTAAAATTTAAAAATTAAACGCATTTGAAGTATATTTGAGATCCTTTAAACTGATATCGCGGGTTTAAAGGAATTTTTAAAAAGTCCTTGAAAACTTCTTGTTTTTGATCTCTGAAAATAGGTACGAAACCTAGTAATTTATTTGTCCATGTAGAGTACTTTTGTTTTAAAAGATAATGTTAGTACTTATAACCTAGAACAGTGGTTATCAAGCATAGCAGAGTTGTTTGTGAGTCAGTTAAAATTAGGATATTGAGTTTAATGATTTTAAGAGCAAAAAATTCATAAAACCGTCCAACGTGAGATTTTTGCTTGTACTGGCATTTTTCCATCTATGCCATACACGGCAGATGACATGGAATTACTAACGTCACGAAATTTTCTTTTATATAGTTATCCGAACCACTATTTAACATATGAATACTAGATAAATCTGTGTGCTTAGCTCCAACGTTACTGTAAATGTTAAAATTTAATTAAGTTTGTGTTTTTTTCTGTAGGTTTATAATTATGATTAAAATTATTTTCAATTTTTTAAGGTGAACTTCTATTAATCTTATTCGTCGCTAATCCTCGAGGGAATAAAAAAAAAGAAGAAAATTACAGCCTAAGTATCTCGTATCTGAAAAGTGTTGGACCAAAAATTGTTACAAATTTTGAAACATTTCCAGAAATATAAGGTATCTTGGGACACAAATCTAAACACAAAATCCACTTATATTTCATATGCACGTAGTACACATAGCCTGGGTGGGTGAGTAATTAATGCAATGTATTAAATAACTTTAAGCACGAACGAGTATGTGTATAATGAACTATTTGGAAGATGAGGTGCCATAGCCCCAGCCACCTATGTGTACAGACCGTGGTTGCTTAAGAATAATGACTAGATTTATAGGCTACTGATGAACAATAGTTCTTTGAACGTACTCACTCGTAGGTACGAATTAGTGGAAAATAGCTTTTTATAAATAGAGTAAAAACAAATTAGGTGGAGTGCAGAATTTTTCACCTCTGGTATCATGTAAGAGCCAAAAAAACTGCGGAGTTTGGAAGAATTCGGAAGTTTGGATTAAAGACGTTTTGTTCTTGAATTAATGGAGCGTGAGACACGTAAGAGAAATATTTCAATTAATCGATTTACGGGTTTCAAGAGCCTGGAAATAATCGTGGGATTTGGGTGAAGATGCATGTAGGGTTGCAAGAACAACACATTTGAAGGTAACAGATTATGACTGTTATTACGTAGAAGTGAATTTCTCATATTAGCTTCTTTTATTAAAGTGAGACTTGTATTTTCTGGCATTTTTCTTATTTGTATCCTTATTTATTTATTTATTTATTTTATATATTTTATATATACTGATTTTTTATATATTCTGGTGAGTAATAAATGTAATGAAATTAAAAAAAAAAATTAATTCTTTTTTTTAGGGAACGGCAAATGTTCGCTGACATTCCCGTCGATAGAGATTATTGAAAATCGAATGAATGTGTTTACATGTTCCACTTAATGATATAGTAAACCATCACGGTTGCCGAGATTGGTATCTCGTTTACTATACCTTCTATTCTAGCGTAAAATCATTAGTGAAATAGTACTAATGTTTGGTATTGAAATGATAGAGTTGCATTCAATCGACTGTGGAAATACTTAGATGATAAACCTCAATTTTTGAATCGATAACGTTATAAAATTAAATAACTACATGAAATTCAAACGCCTAGGAATGAAAACTATGTTCAAAAGTATGTCTGCTAATGCCAGATTCTTATTAAAAATACCTGAGCTTGAAATACTCGAAGATTAGCTGTGATATTTTGGTTGACGTTAGGCAATTAGCTTTTCTGTTCTAGCTGCTGAGATGTGGTTGATGCGAGGAAGCTGTGCAGTCGAATCTAATCGTATCGATCTGATTGTATGTGAGGTTTACCACGGTGCCTTCTTGATCACGGTACCTTCTTGATCCGGACCTTTTCAAGTGACCCGAGTCACTTGAAAAGGTCCATCTTGAGTTACCCCAAAAGGAGGAATTACTTATCGGCTGACTGATTTCTTTAAGCATTTTTCTGAATATGAATGAGCCTCTCAGTGGAGCGGATCAGAGGCAGCGTCATTAAATATAGGCTTATCTGGGATTTTTCAGGTCACTGTAGTTCAGAAGCTAACGGTTAGATTTTTCATCTTTTTCTCCTCTCGTAGTATATATACTTTCTCCCAGGAAGTTCCCTGCGGAATATATCATTTATGCAGCTAGTAAATTGGCTTATGTTTCCACATTCCCAATGCCTCCCTTTCTTGCCATGGAAGAAGATCTTTAATTATGGAATTCAGTGAATATTTAAAAATTATTGTGATCCTTTACATTTATATGTTATGCATTAATTAATGAGACCTTTGACATTATTATAGTAATTAATGGTTTATCAGCGAGGGAGATAATGCACGGCAATGACTGGTGTGAACCGTTTCATCTTCTGTAAGAACAGTGAAGAACTTAGGACTTTTAAGTACAGAATCTGAAAGGACTTGATAGTGATGAACATTTTATTTATAAACTTGCGTTACAGAAAAGTCTTCTTGAGACATCGCACAGTTAAAGATATGTATACAGATAAAAGAGTCACTTCATCACAATTATTATGTCCCGCAACAAATGAGACATTAGAAAGCGATAGGCTCATAATGAATATTATCACAAGGTCTGCATTGTGAAGCTGGCGCTAGTAATAAAATACTTCCTTTGGGGTTCATATATGAACCATATCTTTAACTTGCAAATAAGCTGCACAGCGCCTAGTATTAAAAATACACTATAAAATATACGGACTTAAAATGCCAGAAGTTGTATCAAGTAAAGAAAATGCCCGTAAGCGGTAGAAATAAGTATTACTGATTTCTTTTTACCTATATATAAAGTATTCCTAAGAAGGTTTAGGGGTAAGGTTTTGGTCAAATACATTGCAATACGTTTGCACAAAATATGGTCGTCACATTGTGCAAGGTATTTTTTCGCTAGAAATTAGCTGTTTTTCGCATTTAATAAAAATTTATGACTAATAAAATAGTTTAGAGCGAGCGTTAATAATCGTAATAATTTTTCTGTAATATTCATGTCCTGCAGAAAATACAGAAATTCACAAGCTATAAAATATTCGTAAAACCAGATCCGAAATTACTAAAAGGAATATTTCATTGTTTTAAGCGTCGTTTGTAATGCTGATTTCTTTACAACTTTAAATTTTTCTATTTCGATCGTTTTTTACATTTTTGTAGCATATTGTCAATTGCCTCTTAAGCTTACATATTTCATCAATAATAGGAATTAAATGCCAGTTTCATTCATTTATTAGTTTTGTGCGCTTCAACTTGTATATTTCAGGACATATTTACTTATGTTGAAATGGCATAATTTCACTTCCTTTGAATTATCGTCGAATACATGATTTTATTGAGCTAGTTTGCGCATAAGAAATTGGAGTTGAGAGAAAAAATCGGCGGAATAAAATCGGAATATTATAAAAGGGGAAATCAGCTCTTTTAAAACAGTAGCTAACTATTAGATTAGATGGTGTACTGCAGAAGAAAATTATGTTCTGATAATCGTCCGAATTGACAGCACTGTGAAATTTGATTTCAGAGAAGCTTTTCTTAGAATGATTAAATCATTTGAATTCGCTACACTTAACTTCAACATTTATATTTGAATTTCTACTTTTCCATGTTTTAAAATAAAGCTATTTGATCATTCTGCGTATATAGATGAAACATGCAAATAACTACACTCCTTTGTTATCTTTCTTTGAGTACACATCGATACTTATTTATATTTTCTTATGTTTATACACTTATACACACTCACACAACATACATGCACATCAAGGTGGATTCGGAATGTTTCGTACATTCGTAAATAGTTGGAGTGTGAAAAAATTAGGGGCCAGAAAAGACGGTACGAACCCCGCTGAATTACTGCTCATATATAAGCATCTACGTAGAAGTACGCAAAAACCCATATGCATATGTCTCTCATACATAAGTACATGGACAGTTAACATATATGTACCTATTTGTATGAACACATGCATATATGCATTCATATATACGTGTATAAACACATGTGTAGTCCTATATCGCAGTATGGGGGAATTAAGTTTATTATTAACTCTTTACGTATCAAAGGTGATTTTTTAGAATACTTTGTTAATTTTAAATTATTCACTGTGGAGGCTTCCCTGGAAATGACGTAGTAATTCGAACCATCATCTTTAATTATTTGTACTTTTTCCAGACAAACTATTAACTTCTTGCAGTAGAATCTAGAGTTCTCTTCCGATATCTGTCATTTGTTGCCCAGGTTTTAGACACCGATATAGGAGATGTATTTGTTCATTAAGCTATGTAACTGTTGTATCACATGATTCAAAATTGAAAGTATGTTGAACTATTTTAAGAAGAAGTTAGCAATTTACATTATGACCTATGCCTATGCTTTAAAAGTCTATTCTATACTATGGTTCTATACGTTGTGAAAAGCTGAAAAAATGTGCTCAAAACTTTTATTTATGAAGGCAGGGATCGTAGAACATGCAGTTTAGCAAGTTGCTGCTACCAGTTTCTTTGACTTTTCAATTTGCCTAGTTTTTGCTAAGAATTAAAAAGCTGAAAGTTTGAATTGGAGTCAACACTATTCATGCGGCAACGTTATGTATTACTCGTTACCACTTCATTTTGAAACCTTTTGAAATGCATCCATTTGCCATGAAGAAATTGTACTTTTTTACATGTAACTCAATTATAAGCGAGGTAAATGTTATTGTATTTTGTAATTACATCACTTGATTGCCGCATGAACTAAACGCCATGATACATTTGCAGCTTCACAATGCAACACTGCAATAACAGAAGACGTCATTCAGTACAGATATGTTTTACATTTATGCAGAAAACGAACTACGTTATAGACACACATCAGTTAATGTTCATTACACTTTGGTTTTCCGAAAATTTGGAAGTAGCCACCTTCACAGTCAATGCTGCCATAATTATGTACACGAAAAATTGTGAAGAACGGAGAAATTCAAAAGCACCAGATATAAATTTCCCGTTTTTCTACATATTCACATTGGTCTATTTTCATTCACGCAAAGCATTCCATCGTACATATGTATTCTAAAGCTCCTAATTCTGTAAAATCTTTGTCACAAGCAACGTTGAACTATTTCTAATACTTTTTATGCTTCTAAGAATAACCGGAAGAATAGAACTAAATTGTGCTTTAGAGTAAGGGCATTTTGACTAGAGCCCACTTTCCAAGCGGGCTTATAATTTGGTATTAGCTATACAACGAATTAGCATAAGGCATTTTGGAAAGTTTGTTTATATCAAAAGATATTTACAAAAAGGAAACCATTTATATTAATGGGAAATAGCCAAGTTAAAATTTTATTTCTTATTTTATGCAGGTAGAGAAGATATTTTCGTTGAAAATATACCTGTTGAAGTTGAAATCTAAAGCAAATAACCAAATAACTTTTTTAAAAAGGCAATGATGAAATTTTTAGAATCTGTTATTCGGATTTTAATGATAGATTCATTGAAGTATTTTCAGTATTCTTTTACAAAATTTTCATACACGTTATTAATAACATTTTCGTAGTTGTGTTTTGTTTAAAAGGTAATTAAAATTACAAATTGAATGTGATCATAGGAGTTTTAAATTTTAGTTCTGAAAATTAAAAAAATATTGTTGTATTTCAACTTTTTTATAATTATTTTTAATCAAACAGAAAATTGTAAATGTTTAAGTTTTTCATGTAAATAATATAGAGTATCAAATATTTTTTTTCAATCTTTGTGAAAGAGTGAATTTATAAATATATGCTAAACAAATTTGAATTTTAGCTTTTAAACAATGAGTGACCTACAGTAATCAAACTACCCTAATAAAGTTGCATATTATTTTGTATTATGTTTCAGATATTGTTAATTACCTCTACAGGTTTAAAAGTGTTTAGCTTGGAATTACATTCTTCTCATTGTACTTCTCTCCTTCACTCTTCATGCATCTGAATTTTGGATATTCGATAAAAAATTGTCTTCAGCAGGGTAGTATTCAGTATTTAAACAGGTACAGATGCCAATGAGTTATTTTATTTTCATTAAAATGTAATGTTGTGAAAGTAATGAAATGATAAGTGCAAAAAACATTTTGTACCAGTTGCATAAACAAAGTCATTTCAAAGCGTACTGACAAATTTTTCTCATTTCAGTTGCGAAATATCTCAAGCATATTGGAAATTTGGCAGTGGTTGTACTTTTTTTATGAATATTAAAAAAAGCAATTTCTTTTACAAAAATAAAAGAAAGTTTGAAATATACCGTTTCAGGAACTTTTCAGTGAGTATTTGAAAAGGCAGTTAAACAGTTCCATTACGATTTATTTAGTAACTTTGAAAATTTATTCATTTTGTTATATCTCATAAATAATAACACACTTATATCCCATTCACAAAGATAAATATAATTAGTATTAAAATATTTCGAGGAAATATGTATTACTGAAAGAAGGGGATTGTGTTTCTTAAGTTATTTGGTTATGGCATTCAAAGGAGTAACTATAAATATTTGACTAATTTCTTATTTTGAAGTCTCTGCTCGACTGAATTTCTATCACAATTCATACTCAACACACATTTAATGCAGACACAAATATAAGAAAATAATTAAAATAAAAAACCAACACATTCGCATACTGAGTTCATAGAATTTCAATAAAAGTTTTTGAGATCAGTTTCACACAGTTTTTTTTTTTGATAAATCTTCTTTTAAAAACATTAGTTTTTCTTTGTAGCTTTGAAGATGTCTTTGAAAGAAGAAAATATCCCTTTCCTTATCCTATTCTGTTTCAAAGCACACTGATGGTCCAGCACAATATCTGGTGAAAATTTCATTCTCTGCTCTTCTGCCGACAAATCAAAATTTCTTGGACTTGAAGTGGAACTTCCCTTCAGCGCGAGGAAAGTTGGTCTCTTACCAGTGCTGATCGGGTAGTACTGGTCCTGAAAAAGCTGGCTGGTGGGCCATTCGTTGGCCTCTAGGGGGTACATGGGGTCCTCGAGTGGCAGACTCTCTTTCAAACTCCCTCTCGTCCCATATGTTAGCAGGCGGTGCGTATCCTGAAGATGCTGAAACGCCTTTGTGACCTGGGCCGGGTGGATAGTGAGGCTTCTCCCCACTTCGACCGTGTCCTCCTCCTCGTCCATGATCCTCGGGATCCGATGGGTTCTTACCATGTTGGTAGTCCTCTCGATGTACCCCTGAAATTGAAAAACTTTCAAATCGTCAAAATATTGATTAAAAGTTTCATATTGCTGCAGACGAAACTGCAGCAAAACAGGGAATCTTGTAAGAGCAAATTGGAACTAGAAATACATCTGGTTGCTTGTGAAGGATTAATTAAAATAGCATGCGAGACAAACCATATTAAAGCATTTGGGCTTTATTCATAAGCTGGTGAAAATGAAGAGACAACTTAAAATGTGTTGCTAAGGGATCGATGCTTTAACTATCAGCAGCAACAACAGACATTTTCGCCGAGTTGTTCGTAAAAGCAACTCAGCTCCATGCATATATTTTATTGCTATTGCCCATGAGTGCTTCAAGCTGTTTTTTACGCGATCTTGTGAATGAATTTCTATTGCTAGAATTTAATGCTAGTGATAACATCTACGTGCTTAAACTCGGAAGCAACAATTTTCTTTGGTATAGCTAAGGCATGAAATTCTCCAGAAACATCCCATCTGGAGAAAATGAAATAAATAAAAAGAGCGCGGTTGAGAAGGAAAAAGCATATAATTTTGCAGTGTAATAGTATACAGACAGATAATGCAAATATTTTAAAGACTAAAGAAAATGTTTGTTAGAATTAAAGAATATTGAAAAAAAAAATCGGTTCATAAAATTATAGATCTGCAGACTCCCACTGCCCCCCAAATCCCATTATTTTCTGACGATACGACGTAAATAAAATAAAGAAAATGAAATTGAATATTTTAATTTTCAAAATTGAGTAACTAGTTGTTAAAAAATGTATTCATTGCTCTGAAAATTAGAACTGAAGTATCAGAAATAAATAATTTCTGATGCTTTAAATTCCTTATTTATCATAGAACGAACGCCATATAGCTAAGGAGTAAAATCAGTAGCTCATAGGACAAAAATATTCACAGGAGGAGGAAATATATCAGTTGAAAATTTTAAACGAGCTCAGTGGCAAATTACTCTTTACAACTGAAGTACTTGTGTTATTAAAACCAGTTATGTTTCTCATGTTTTCTTTTTATTGTTTATCAGCTGAACTTTACTATAATTTGCAAACTAATAAAAAGACCTCTCGTAAACAGAATCAGAAACTGAGGCTTGTTAAAAGTTTATTTTTGAGAGAAATAAGCGTTTAAGTTAGATGCTATTTTTAAAATTATTTAAATCTTTTGCTTTTAATAAAAATAATACTAGAGATTTACGGTTCAAGTTTCAAGGTCGTACGTTTATGCTTTCAGTTGTTGATTAAATTTCTCAAATCAGCTGGAGTTCTTCCTGCAGAAGCTTAAATAAGATATTTTCTAGACATTGTGTACGATAAAGAATAGAAATTCTAAGAGTAGTATAGAAATATATGGTAAAATTTTCATTTTGTCTAAACACTTTCCTTCGAACAGTTAACGAAAAAATATTTATAGAATAAATTTATTTTGTGCTGGATCATGATAGATGTTATCAATTGATAAACATGCTATTCAGTTATTGCGAAGTGCAGCTCTTTTAAAATAAAAAGTTAATCTTTAGAATGGTTTTTACCAAAAAAAAAAATTAATAAAATATATACATAAAATATATTATTAATACATTGTGTTTAATTCGAGATTCCAAACTTTTTAATCTGAAATTTACTGAATTTGGATTGTTTGTTTTCGTATTTAACTACCATAGATGCCGTCCATTTAAACTGAAGAGA